>PVLA01008645.1:0-85881 GCA_004027455.1 Hydrochoerus hydrochaeris
GAATAGAATAGGAAAGGAAAGGAAAGGAAAGGAAAGGAAAGGAAAGGAAAGGAAAGGAAAGGAAAGGAAAGGAAAAAGATTAGTGGCTCTTTGGCTTCACTCTTGCATGTCTCGATATCATTTGAGCCTTGGCTAAAGTGGATCAGCAGATCACATCTATATCCTCAAAGGCAACACTTCTCCTTTCAGGCTTTCAATGCATTTATCACATTACTTAGGTGAGTCTACACATATAATTGAAGTACATCATTCTGAGAGCCCACAGTGACACCAATCACTGCAGGGCCAATGCTCTAATTTCTAGAGCCAACTGGCTAATCTGAGTGACAGGGCCTCAGGACAACCTTCATATGTCAAATGAAGAGTGACTGTGCCCATCAACAGCGGATGAGATTCTCATAGTGTCCCACAGGGGTGTGTGGGCCACAGAGAACCTCTAAGCATGCTGAGAAGTAGCTGGTGCTTGAGACTTCCTCACTATCCGTTCGGAGCCTTAGCATGCTAGCCTGTGACTCTCTTCTGTAAAGACTCTCAGTTCTGCCCTGCCCATCTTCTACGGGAATAGATCCAGGTTACTACTATCGTCTTTTGGTATCCACAGAGGATTGGCCCAACTCCCAACCCACCTATGGTACCAAAATATGTGGGTGCTCTGCTTCTATATATAAAATGGCATAGTCTTTGAATATAATCTATGCATATCCTCCCCTATATTTTAAATCACCTCTATATTATATGACCAATATGATATATGTAAATAGTTGTTAGACTTTATTATTTAGAAAATAATGCCAAGAACAAAAAGGTCTATGCACATGTAATACAGACAAAACTACCACATGACTAACTACCCAGTATCTATCAGCAATAACGTAATAAATTTTTAGAATATTTTCTACCCTCAGTTATTTGAATCCATATATATGAAACCTATGGATAGGGGTTGATCATAATGAACACGTACTAGCTACCTGCATGAACACTTCTCACACAGTCCTTGCTCCGTGGACAGTACCATCTGGTTAAGTCTCTCCTAAAATGCAGCACTTCCTTTTTCCTCCAGTGTAAATGATATCCAGAGCTCCTTCTAAAAGCCATTTTGTATAAGTCACCCTGTGCCCCTCCTAATAAGTTTCAAACAGGTAAAATCCAATTACAAAGACCAAGAAAAGAACTGAAACAAACACAGGCACTTCAAAGTAAAGCCCGGTAGTGGGAGTATTTGTGAGCCGGGAGATCATTCTAAAAGCATCTGGTCTCAGCAGGACTCGCTGAATGCAGAGAAGGTTAAAGTCCTTTGTGAGCAATACCCGAACTGCTTTTCTGCTTCTTATTTTTTAATTTAGACTCTGCATCATCCTTCAGATACTTACTAAAATACATACTTGGGAAGGCAAAGAGACTTCATAGTCACCTTGTCTATCTTCTGTTTCCTTATATAAATCCTTAATATACCTGACAGGCAGCTAGACAGCCTTGTTTTATAATCCAGCTCAGAACCTTCCAAACATGTCTGATCACATGAATCACCAAGGGTCCTGCACAGCACAGCTCTCCCAACTATCCCGAAGCTGAAATCCGAATCTGGACAGGGGTCTGGGAATCTAGATTCTCAGCAAGCACACTTGAGGAGTCTTAGGCTTGCTTGTGCATTGTGTGGTAGTTCTTGACTGTGATTGTATATTTAAATCAGTTAGGAAGATTTAAAAATATGTCAGTGACAGGCCTTCAACCATAGAAATTGTTACTTAATTGGCTAGAATCCCAGGCAGTATAATTTTTTAAAGCTCCCAGCTGACTCTAATGGGCAGCCAGGGTTGAGAGCCACTGTAACAGATTCTCAAACTGGAAAGAGCCCTTTGAGGACAATAACCAAGAGCCCTATACTTCTTGGTAACCCTCACTGTACCCTGCCACCAGTTGAGCCAACACACTTAAAACGCTAGAGCAATCTGATTTAACCAGTTTGTTCACAAATCTAGTAGGCAAGTACTCTCCCCACTGTATTAAGAAGCTTACGTACTTTTACTTAGCAAGAGGCCAGGCTAAGGAAGGACACGAACTGCTAAGACTTCTCACAGTGTAGACACACCCCACTATACTTTCAGTCCTTTTACACAAACCAGTCCAGACAAGCCCAGAATCCTCCCTACCGGCTTCTGCTCATCCCTGCTCTGCTCACCAGTCTACTCACATTGTACAGCACGGTGGTCCACCCTTCCATGGTGATGCACTGGAAGACAGTCAGCACAGCAAAAAGGATGTTATCAAACTGGGTGATCCCATCATTGGGGCCGATCCAGTCTTTGCATTCATAACCAGCTGGGCAGCCTTGCACACCACATGGGTGCGGAGGATCAAATCCTTCTAGAATACCTGCAGACACATTTGGAAGAGGTGGGGGTAAACCAGATGGCACTAAGCATACATGGAAATGACCCCAGGCAACCAAAAACAAGCAATTCTACCACCAGAGACAGAAGCCTGCCCTTCCTGTCTCAAGCCCCCTTCTTTTCCCTTGCCTCTCTGTACCTCCCAATATAGATACCATGTGTTCAACCCAAGATTTCCCAATCTTTTCTGAAAATGAGGTCTCTCCTCCATGTGGCCATCCATTTCTGCAGGTCCTAAACTCTACTCTAACTTTTAGTAACCTTACAGAACTGAATCACATGGAATACTCTGAAATGAAGGCAGAACCTTGCTGATTTTCTAACTTAAGATTCCAGGATAAACCCTGAATTCTCTCTGGAATTGTCTGTTACAAGGCACTGGGTATTAACTTCTTGTTTTGCTGGCATAAATTTCTGGTTTTTAATAAAAGGTACTGAAGATTCTTTTCATAAAAATATGGTGTTTATTTGGGATTTTTCAAACTGTCCCCCATGCCCTTTCCTCCTAGGAAAGAACACATAAAATAAAAAGATGAGAATTTTGGGTTTGTGCACTACATCAATCTCCCAAGAACATTTACTAAGCCAAGCTCAGAGCTCCCTCAACTCTTCCATACTGTGTGTGAATCAAAACAGACAGCAAGGAGATCATGAGACAAGGCATGGAGGGAAAATATCTCTACACATCCAATGGGACCCAAGTCTAACTCTGGACTCCTGGGTCTCCCTGGCCTGTGGGCCAAGATGCCATGCTACAAAGGGTATTTGTTCAGACAGATGGCTTTTGACATTTATCCTGATAGCCCTCTGCCATAGAATGGTGGAGCTGAGACCACCAATTTGAAATATTCCAAATAAAAATCTGAAAAGTTATTTGCTTTGCCATATCAGTGTCAGGTAGGGATCTTTAAGCTGGTTTTGCCTTAAAAGGCTGACTATTAGGAAATTCTTCATTCTAATTCTAAGATAAGGATAGAGGAACCAGGCTTCAAAATGACCCAAAATTACCCCTATTGCCAGAGGAGAAAGGAAGGGAAAAAGCAGAAGGCAGAAAATAATGACCTTACCTGAATTATTCATGAAGCATGCTCTGTGTAATTTCCCACTGTAGAATTCCAAGCCAATGATAGCAAACATCAGGATGGCAAAGAAGAGCAGAAGGCCAATCTGCAGAAGAGGCACCATGGCCTTCATGATGGACTTCAACACAATCTGCAGGCCTAGAGGGAGGAGAGAGAATGACACAGTCTTCACTCAGCACCACACAACTCTGTTCACCCTATCATAGGCAGAGGGGGAAAAAAAAAACCACTGGTCCTGAGATGATAAGAGATAATCAGGACAAGTCAAGCCAAAGTCAAAACCATCACCCCTTCCCGCTCTTCCCCTTTCCTTCCTCCTTACCAGCCCAGACCAGTTACATGTCTATTACTATTCCTCCATTTCATTCATACTATCTTCTGGATTCCTCTTATAGATTAGATTTAGATTAATTAGTTAATTAATTAATTTAGAACGTGCTCCTTTCCTAAAGGAAACTAGGCCTACACTTGCTTAGCTATTAATCCTGAGTGCAAGGACATAGCCAGTCTTGCCCATCACAATCTCAGACCCAGTTCTCCCATCCAGTGTGAAGGAACACAATTGGTGCAACCAATGTTCAGAAAACGCCATGGCTTTTGACCCAGACATTGTCCTTCTAGACTTCTAACCTAGGAAAATGATCAAGATTTAATAAAGACTTAAATAAAAAGATTATTTGTTGCAGTACTCTTTGTCGTTGAAAAAAAACCAGAAATAACATTTTTATTTTTGTTTCCCAGTCATATAAAAATCGCTAAATAAATCACAGCACACACAAGAATTTTTAAAGTCAAGAAAATACAATGCTTATTTCAGAATACAAAACTAGATAAACATAATGATTCCAACTATTCAAATGCACAGGGAAAGGAATGAAAAGATAAAAGATATACTAAAATGTTAATGAAAGTTATTTTTACATGATAGAGCAGAATGATTTTCAATTTCTTTTTGCTGTTTACTTCCAAATTTTTATAGATTTTCTATTACCTGTTAAATCTCAAAAAAAGTTAAATTTTAAAGTGAAATGTTCTGCCTAATTGATACATCTTCACTATTTTTGACCACTGGGGCTTCTTCCTAGAAGGAAATGTTTTTTTGTTAGTTTGCTTTGTTTTCCTGCACTAGGAATCAAATGCACGGCCTTGTGCATGCTAACCAAGTGATCTACCATTGAACTACACCCAGCCTTGTTCAGCCCAAATCATGGATCTGCTGAAGCACATCTGTAAAGTTTCTAGCAGAGCAGAAAGAAGAAAGCAAATGCTCACTAGGAATCCCTGACACGAGCTTCAAGGGCCTTAGCACGCGCACTGCCCGGAGGGTCCTCAGGTCCACGTGGGTGTTGAAGTGGGTTCCCGCAGTGGCCAGGATGCTGGAGATGGAGACACAGAAAAGTAAAGGTTATCACTGTCTGAATGCCTCGGGGGAGCTGGGCTGTGGCAGACTTGGCCTGGAAAGCACACCAAGCCTATGCCAGCTGTACGTGGGTGCACCTGAGCCAGCGTGAATCACCAGTGATGAGTGGAGTTAAATTTAGCCACTGGGTTTCACTTTGCAAAGAAGGAAACCTTATCCTGGTCCCAACTCATACACAGAATTCAAGATTTGCAGCATCCATCTCATTCTTTATCCTGGACCTTGCCCCTTGCCAAACTCCTTCCCTTCTTTCTAACCTAGTAAGTTCTCCCATTGTTTGATATCAAAGTTTTTGTAGATTCATCTGTTCCTGTCTCCTTAAGGAAATTCTTCTGAATTAACCACAGCAATGGAGTAATTCACTCTTGTCCATCTTAATACTTAGAATTGTTACTAAACAAATCAAACTGATGCTTATAATTGAGAATAACCTCAGTGGTCCTTATACACGATCAGTATTTTTGTATTTCTCACCAACCACTTTTTGACTGGAACTGAGTGTCTTTGCTTCTGTTTTCCCACCTTCCATAGACATTTCCAGAAACACACACACAAGAAATGAAAATCTATAAGAACCCTAATAAATTGTATATGCCAAGTACCTTGTTTTAGGAGACTATTTATTGCACATAATCTCATGCAGATACTCTGGGAAGACAAGAACACATACACACTTTTGAATGACACAACAGAAAACTTGTAAAACTTTGTGAGAATTTTTAAGATTTTATGACAGCTGGCAACTTAATACAAGTCACTCAGCCCCTAGGAGCCTCTATCTTCATCTGCAAGATGGAGGATGAGCACACCTGTATTCTCAGAATTCACAGAGCTGAGGCAAGAGAAATATCACAAGTTCAAATCCAGCCTGGGTTACAGAGTGAGTTTTTGGCCAATCTTCACTACAAAATGAGACCCTGTCTTGAAAAAGCAAAAACAAACCCAAAAAAATGGGACTATCATTGCCTAGTTATAGAAATAAAATGATAGGGCATTGAATATTAAGAATATAATATAAATTATAATGTGCACAATTGATATTGTTTCTGGGACAAGAATTTCTAATATTAACTTAATATAATATTATTTTAAAATTTGCTACTTTTAGTCTCCATTCTGTGAGATTATACTTTTTTTTCTCTCATAACCTCTCCAGGACTAGCTTAGCTATACAGATCCACTGGGAAATGAGTCATTCATAAAATGAGCTTTTCTATTATACTCAAAGGATGGCAAGAATGGCCTATTTTACTTAAATGTTTTTGGTGGAGCCATGGTGAAATATTACAAGTATAAAAGGAGATACTGGAAGTACCTTCAGTATCTGACACATTGTCAATACCAGAAGAAGAGCCATATGAAAGATTTATGCCCAGTGGCTCTGGGAAGCAGATGCGGGATTAACAGGTACCAGTAATGCAGATACAGAACAAGATAATCTAACAATGACTGGGAACAAGCAGTGCTGACCACCAACATGATGCAATATGTGTCCCAACCTCAGCAGTATTCAGAAACAGACTGCAGAGCCACCAGTAAGAAGTAAAAAAGAGGCCTACATTTGATTAAAATTTATTTCAAGACCCTGTGACTTTTTTAACTTTAAGATTCTATAATTCTATGTTCATGCTACTTCAAAAGAAGGAAGAGGAGAAGGAGGGGAAGAGGAAGCGGAAGAAGAAGAAGAAGAAGAAGAGGAAGAGGAAGAAGGAAGAAGGAAGAAGAAGAAGAAGAAGAAGAAGAAGAAGGAGGAGGAGGAGGAGGAGGAGGAGGAGGAGGAGCTTTGCACTCTTATGGAACTTCTAGTGCTGAACAAGCTTTCCAAGTCTTTTCTACCTCTTGTGACCCAAACTCCCACACCATCATCTGAAAGGAGTGACTTAGAGGCTCCAGTCTCTAGCACAGCTTTGACTCCATTTTATAAGACCAAAGAAGAAACTGGCATGGGGGTGGAGTAATAATTTTTAATAAATGTGGAAAAACTGAAAAAAAAAGAGAGCAAGGAAAAACATAGACATAGTGCTGAAAAATAGGACAAAAGTCATTTGGGTTTGTTTGGTTTGGTTTTGTAAAGGAAACAGAAGAGAGGTCAATGAAGAGAAGATGCAAGGACACCATAGATGTAGTGGTGGAGCACCGTGGGGAAATGGGGTCAATGTTCTGCTTCCTCCCCTAACAAAGAGAAGGCTCCCAGCACTGAAGCTTCTCTGCTGCCCAGGTGCAAGACTCTCCTTTCACTGTGTCTTACAAACACAGTGTGCCGACTCTGCCCTGAACAGCAGCTAGAGCTCTGTTTCCTAGGATACCCAGACACACATGAGATGTTCTTTTATATTATACAAAGAGCTGCTAGAAATGAAAATCTCCTCCCCAACCCTGAGTCTAACAGCTATGTTTCAGAACACGGAGGTAGAGGCAGAAGGATGAAACTGAAAGGCAGAGAAGACTCAAAGGTAAGGATAAAGACCAGCAAAAAGGTACCTGGAAAAGAAAATGAGATGAGAGGAGAGTGAGCAGTAAAAACATAGAGATAGAGAGAAGAAAAGAAAATAAGAGGGAATAAAACTGGTGGGGAAGTAAATGTCACAGAAATGAGAGTGCTCCCATGGAAAGAGAAAAAAAATCAAGTTAACTTCAAAGAGAGAAGCAAAAATCCGTTATGTGTTTCAGGGACCTCAGAGAGCCAGCCACAGGAAATGTCTATGCTCTTGCCACCAGGTAAAGTCCTTGGTTTAACCTACCTGCCCCTAAACTCTCCCAAGCCCAATTAAACTGCAACTAGGATTATATATCCTCAGGTCTTGTTCTTTCTTGACTCTTAAAATTTCCTTTTCTGTAGTGCAGGAGAGCTAGTCATTGGGCCTGTCAGCCACTAGCTGCTCCCTAACTCCCATGTTCATAAAGTCCTGGAGGGCAGGAATTACAGTGAACTCCCAGGGGAATAGTGGGACTCTTAGAGGAAGAAGGTACTAGGAAAAGGGCCCTACTCTGTGCTTTCATAAAGTTCCGTGCCCACCTCCATAACTGCCCTCACTCCGCTCATCTTGGAGAAGTTTTGTTTTCTCATGTTTCTCTCACTAGATCTGCAACACCTCTAATGGAGACCCTGCCTGTGTTAATTTTCCATCACTGTGACAAAATATATGAGGTAATCAATTTATAAAAAACAAAGATTTATTTGAGGTCACTGTTTTAGAGATTTCAGCCCAGAGCCATTTGGCCCCCCATTTTGAGCTGGGGATGAGGCAGATCATCATGGCAGAAGTGTGTGGCAGAGGAAACTGTTAACCTCATGGTGTCAGGGGAGCAAAAATAAGAGGAGGAACTGGGATCCAAATATCCCCTCCAAGGACATGCCCCAGTGACATAATTCCTTTCCATCAGGTCCTACCTCCAAAAAGTTTACCATGTTCCAACAACGCTACAGACTGGCAGCCAAGCATCCAGCCAAGGCGTTGCCAATATTTAAGATCCAAACCATAATACTGTCACATTCATCTTTGTATTCTCCAAACCTAGCCCCACATCTGTCAAGTAAGATGCTTAATAAATAGTTGATGGATTGAACTTGAAATGTACTGATAATACTAACAAACCCATTAAAGCAGAGATCCAAAGGAGAGATATACCATAGAAATCCTAACTTACTATCGAGGAGAGTAAGATAGCAAAGTTGGGATGCTACTCATACCTACAAATGTTTCAGCATATAGAAGCATAAGAGGAATCTATCCTCCTGCACTTAGGAGTCTAATGAGGATCTTCTACTATACTTGTAATACTTCTGCTCCCAACCAGATCCCACAGGACAGGATCTTCCCAATCCTCAGTAGGACAGTTAGAGAAAGAAGGAGGGAAGGACAAAAATTCAAAAGTTCGAGATTTACCTTCCAGTAAAACCTAAATATTAAAGTATACACAGTTCAGCAAAACTATACCAGATCCAAAGCAAGGGGCTAGAGGATACAATAGGAAATAGCCCTTGATAATCTAATAGAAATAGACAAAATAAATTATTATAATATATTATGAAGCATCATATCAGACACACTGAGCTTCTACTTTTTCCCCAAAGCAGAAGATAACTGGAAATCAAATCAATCTGACCATCACCCATACCAGACAGCATGTCAAGCACACAGTCAAGCTCCATAACTGCTTCCTGATGACTGTCATGGCTCTGCCTCTAGTATTTTTGCATTTAATCATCAGCAGATAAGAAGAGGATGACATAATTTTGATGATGTGGGGCATTGTCCATCCATGTCTCAAGTCTCTTTTCACAAGTGTGATCCATTGCTTACTTCCATTCCCCAAAACACCTTGAAGCAGTGGGCTTAGGTTTAGGATTGCCAGGTCAAATACAGGTTGTCCAGTTAAAATTGAATTTCAGATAAACAACAAATAATTGCTTAGTGCAATGGTTATATGATGTATGTGGCTTTCACCATTTGTCCAAAATCCAAAATTCAAATTTAGCTGGGCCTCTTGTATTTTATTTGCTCAGGGTAACAACTATGCTAAGACAGTACTGTATCACGCATCTTCAATGCCCCCAGAAGCCTGTGAGTTAAGGGATGTGGTTCCCATATTAAGGCACTATTAGGAGGTGGTTGAATCTTTAAGAGATGAAGCCTAGTAAAAGGCTTAACTCATCATGGGTGATTCTTGAAGAGGACTGTGAGATATTTTCTTCTCTCTCTCTCTCTCTCTCCCTCTCTCTCTCTTTCTCCCTTTCTCCTCTCTCTCTCTCTCTCTCTCTCTCTCTCTCTCTCTCTCTCTCTACCATCCACCATGAGGTGAACAGCTTGCTTTACCCATGTTCCCACCACAATACACTTCCTTGCCTCAGGTCCAAAAGCAATAGGTCCAACTAACCATACATTGATACTTCCAAAACTGTGAGCAAAATTCAACCTCCCCTTTTATAAAATTTGATTATGTCAGGTATCTTGTTACTGTTAACAGAAAGCTGTCTAACACAAATGGTGACCAGAAATTACCAAGTAAAAAGATTCCCTCTTGGTTGATGTACTGGGCCTTAAGCAAATTTGCAAATATTCTGAGAAAAGACAAGCCAGAAGTCTTTTGGTACTAGCCCTCAGATAGCCTCCTGAGCTCCTGAAATTACCTGTTTGCTTCCACCCAGGGAGAACTGCATTAGCTTTTGGAAGGCAAGCTGTTCATTAGCATCTGTGATAAAAGGCTGATTAACACTGGCAAAGGGAGCTAGGTGTTTAACCAGCCCATATAAAGAGGAGACCAGGAGGAGGCAGGAAGGGATCTAATTCAAATTAGACGCCCTGCAGAGTTCAGTCAGAATTTCACTCCTTTGTCCACATATGGAGTGGCCACTCTACTCAAAAGCATTCTACCCATGGCTACTTCCTTCATTTATCTTGCTACTTTACCTCTAGCAAGGCAACCGTGTCTGTCATGCCTTCCTCAAACATCTCTTGGATTCACCTCTGGCTTTTTAATCACCGTCCTGCCTGAATCCCCTCTCCTTTGCCTTTTCTCCGTTGCCTAAACAATGATTCAGACTTCAGGATGCAAATGAAATTGTAACTCCATGTGGGCCAGTCTATCATCCAAAGATGCTTGAATTAGGATTCTGTGAAAGGGATAAAGTACATGCTCTTCCATGAAACTAACTAGTTTCAAACTCCAGTTCCATCACCTATGCTAGCTGCCTGGCTTATGTGATTGTCATTCTAAGCTACAGTTTTGTTAACTATAAAATAGGGATAGTGCCCTGCTAAAGAGATTGGTATAAGAATTAAAAAGGATAATATATAACACATTCATCACCAAGTGCTGATTTACCACATGGGTTCCTGGTCTTTAGCAACAGAAACAGACCTGAGCTTTCTTAAACTGTGAACCACCACTTTCCCTATGAGGGGCAGGAAAACCTATATTGAGAGATATCAGAAGCTCACAGAACTGACGTGATATTCAAAGTCTAGCTTGGGAAAAGGAGAAAGCAGAAATGGTGTGGCAGGAACGGCCAGCTCCTAACACATGGAGCCTATGACTCCGGCAAGCAAATCTTGAGATGGAGGAATTATCTTGACTTACCCAGGTAGCTCTAAATGCAATCACAAATGTCCTTATAAGAAAGGACAAAGGAAGATTTGACTAGAGAAAAGACCACAGGGTGAGGACTGAAACAAGATGCTACCTGTGATGCTGACTCTGAAAATAGAAGAAGGGACCAAGAGTCAAAGAGCACAATAAATGCAGCTTCAGAACCTATGGAAGATGAAGAAATGAGTTCTCTGTTTAAGTCACCTGTCGTGTTGAACCCCGGCCGACTGCCCTGGGAGAGTTCTCCACCACCTGCAAGGTGAGCAAGACCCTCCACCAGAAAGCACGCACAAAAGGAGTCTTTAAAGGAGAGATTGGAACCATTTGAGAAACGGGAAGAGGAAGAGCTCAAAAAATGTCTACTACAGCCTGGCTTGAAGAAAGCATTTGACACATAGGTACTGCAGAGGAAGAAGACAAAGAATATATCATCTTCTCATCTATAAAACGAGGTGGCCAGACAGAAGGACCTCTTGGACCCCTGTAACTCTGAAGCTGGCTCTGAGACTGTGAGCCAAAGCCCGCCCAGCTGGTGCCGCACTCCAGCCTCTCTCCTTCTTTCCAACATACAGAGAGCTGCTCTACACTGGCCATCAGAAGTCGGATAATCAGTGATAGCTAGGTCCTCCTAACTCCTCAACGGCAGGAACTGCCTTCACGTTTCTATCAGGCAAGAGTGGTGCCCAAAAATGCTGGAATTTCAGGATAAGTGGGTGCTAATATACCCTATTGGAACAGATTGGCGGGAAAAAGCATGCACAAAATTCCCAATGGCAGAGATAAAACCAGTATGCTTGAAAACCTGAAACCAGGTTGGTGCAGTTAGAACCTACCTAGTAAGCCGGGGAAAAGAAAGCGAAGAATCTGGAGAACCAGAAAAACATTACAAGCAAGACTTCATAGAAAACATCTGTTAACTACACCGCTACTCTGAGCTCAAAAGAATTTCCCAGACTGAACCACAGGTCTCTCACCTTCCCTCCAATTCCAGTCCCAGCTGCTACAAACATGTATTGATCTTCATCTCTGTACCTGAATTAATATCACCTTCTAGCTCCTCAGGCCTTCTGAGGATCTATGCTTCTGCTTGCCTCTTCTATAACAATGTTGCCAGATGGCAAGCCATCCTGGGGTCATGCATGCTCCAAAGGTCAGCACCTCCACCAGCCCTTGTATGAGTTTAAGCAAATTACCCAGTGTGCCAGGCAGTGACTGATTTAGGAATGAATAGATGATGGAACACAACATTTATGTGTCTTGAGTTAATTTATGGCCAAACTGGAGCACAGATTTTCTTCCTTCTTCTACTTCTTTGTCTGTTTCAGAGACAATAAATGAAGCTCTACTGTTTCTTGGGAGAAGTGGGAAACCAAGTAGGGTCAACTTGTCCTTTCCAATAACAAAGAGCTGTGCCACTTCGGGAAGGGAACAAGTGGTTCTGTCCTTAACAAAAGTAAGGCAAGCGCTTCTGAAATGCAACAAGGGGCTTCCAATTAAATTTTAATGCGTAGTCTCAAAATATGCCTTTGGATGAGAAGAAAAATTGTGGCCTAAAGTCCATCCTTTTTTCTTCCCCACCAAAAGGGAGAATAAAATGATGTAATATCAAGGAGAACTTGTACCAACACTTGGGGTCAAATAATTCTTTGTTGGGGAGCTGCCTTATGCGTGAGGTAGGATATTTAGCAGCACCCCTAGCCTCTAACCACAAGATGCCAATAAATCCCCCCCTTCCACAAGCTGCAACAAAATGTCTCCAGACATTGTCCAGTATCCTCCGGGTGGCAAAAATCACACTTCACTGGGAAAGGCTGCTGTAGGAGGTCTCTCAAACAGTGGCTCCTTCACCCTGAACAATGCTGAGTAGTTGAGGAAAGGACCGGCATGCATTTTACAATTAGTTCCTACCCACACTGGGAGAATGAATGCACGCACAGTCCCTCACAGGCTAAAACAAGAGGTTCCCAAGATGACACTAGCCATACATCTTAACTCTGAGGGACAGTGAGCATGGACACAAATGCCCCACCAGTGCAGGACACATCAAGCTGGACCCCAGAATGCCTTCCAGGGAAGCCTTAAAGAACAGTCTTCCCAGATTATGTCAAACGAAGAACACAGAAATGAACAAAGAAAGGTTTAACTTCCTTAACCTCAGCATAACAGAAACGGGTAAAGTTTCTACCAATGGTCCTAGGTTCTTTCTCTTTTCTGACCAAGTACTAAATTATTCCCTCAGACTTACCAGGGAGAAATGCCAAGAGATGGGGAGAAATTGTCATTGTCATTCAAACTTAGGGGATGACAACAAAGAAAAGAACTATCTTGTTGTAATTTCATAGTTTACAGCCCTGTCACATACAGGTAGCACTATCCCCATTGGGTAAATTTCAGAATCATGGCTCAGAGGGAGAAACCGGCTAGCTCAAGGTCACTGTGAGAGCAAATGGTCAAACTGAGACCCAAACCCAGAAATTTAGATTCCAACATTGGAGTTCTTTTGGTAGCTAGAAAAGATAGTGGCTAATAGTTTAGAAATATATCCCAAAGGCACATATACTTGACAAATGATCTCCAGAATGACTACAGAGCTGCCCTTTTGCAGAGCCTTATGGTCCTATGATTGCGGTATCATATGAATGTTACCAAAACCGTGCTTCTGAGAGTTGGCACAAAAGCAGAATTGCCGGAGAGGGAAATCCTACATTATAAGAACTCGCTAACATAAATGCATGTTCTTTGAGTTGCTTTTCTAGTAGCGGTGAGGGATTTCTGTTGATCTTCTGCCCACACACTTTTTCTTCCCAGGTCCCCCTCAGGGCCAGGAACAAGCAATAGTGAGATAGCCAGAAATAGACCAGAATCCAACTAATATCCCATACTGGGGCTGAGCCCCCAGTACTGGCCTTGCTAGGAGAATGTGCTAATGAGCTTCACTGTCAGATTCCAGAAAATGGATATGGAATCCAATCTGTCCATGCAAAGTGGCCACCTACTGCTCCTCCTGCCACTATCCCCATATCCACCAGATCCACCAGTAGCATTCTATCTCTGTGGGCCTTCCCCACTGTAATGTTCCCAGGTGATGAACTGCTGGCTACAGTTCACAGTTCCATGCAGGAAGTCCTCTTCTCTATCTGTTTGGGTTAAGGAATTCGTTTGGGCCAGTCTCTTCAGGATCAGCTGAAGTCATAAGATAAAAGGCTCAAGCATGCTGTCATCCATGTTCTCGCTCACGGAAGAGAACAGGCTACAGTGAAAAAGAAGAACCAATTGACCCCCAGTAAGGCGAGGGCTTTGAGAGTAGGGAGGAAACCTGCAGGAGCTGGAACTGCAGCCTGTTCCTCCAGCTCCTGAGGGTCAGTATTTCCTGATCTTGCAGTGCCCTGGCTCTGAGAGAAAACCCCTCCTGGAAAAGCTCAGCTTGCTCAAGCTAGTCCAAGTGAGGTTTCTGCCACTCTGAAAACTGTTCAACTCTCCTGTTCAGATAATATCATCTGGAAAAGAAATCAAAGTGAAAGTGAATATAACTGGCTTAGACAGACTTACAAGAGCCAAGAAAGACACAAGGTAAAGAAGGAAAAATCCAGAACCCTGACCCTGGCATGGAGTCAGTATACCAATTAGAGAATGTGCAAGATTTTTTTTTTCATGATATCCCTTTAGCAAGTGGCTTAATCAAGACACTGAAACAACACTCCCTTCCAATTTCAGCAGGACGAAAGCATTATGTTCATTCAGGATCCATCAGGGAGCCAGCGACATCGTCCCAAAACATCACACCTCTGTGAATTAACACTGGATGGTAGTCTGACCAAAGGCACCTGTCATTGTGGAAGAGGAAAAAAGACACCCAAGTAATAAAATTCTACCTTCTCACAGTGTTGTGGAGTAGAATGTCTTTTCCTGTCACCTTCCTTGGCTGTCTGGGAAAGAACCTGGCTTAAGGAATTTGTCTGAGTGTATAAAACTTCAAATCAACGATCCTTTCAGACAAATCAGAGATCCATAAATTTGAGAAAAAATATATTTGTCCATCGTTCTACTTTCCGACCTCTGCCCACAATGCCTCAGAGATTGATTTGTGTGACAAGCACTTGCCATTTTTCTTCTAGCACAAGTTTTTTTTAAAAAAACCACTATACAACTTTTCATACTTGTACAGAAAATAAATCTACAATTACAGGTTCAATGAAGAGGCAACCATGAAGTTGTTATATCAACCATCTGTAGAGCCCCTAAATGAACTAGAGCTATTTGTCAGAGAAAATAAAATTCTTTTTATTTTTTAAAGTCATTAAACCAAAATTCATCCTAGTACTTCTGAGT
Organism: Hydrochoerus hydrochaeris; assembly: GCA_004027455.1. Lineage (NCBI taxonomy): Eukaryota > Metazoa > Chordata > Mammalia > Rodentia > Hydrochaeridae > Hydrochoerus > Hydrochoerus hydrochaeris. The sequence goes on from PVLA01008645.1 coordinate 15,315, forward strand.
CATACCACATCCCATGTGACTTATTTGGGATATAATAGAAATGAAAACAATTTTAATAGTTAAAGCATTATATGTGCCTATAGATGGGAATGGTTACCCACAAAATAAATGGCTTTAATTATACTTCCATTGTGTATAAATAAAATTCTGCTTTCTTGGAGGAACCAAGCAGTCACTCCTGCAACAGGGGGACTAAGTGACATGGCCATTTTCTCACAGAAGACTTTTTAAAAAGCACTTTTCTATTCATAAGAAATAATACAATGCATTTATTAACAATGGAGTCTAGCAAAAAGCTTGCTGCCCCATGCAGAAGTGCTGGGACCTAGTGTCCAAGTTCAACTGAATGTAATGATCTTTCTTTTTCAGTTCTGAAGTTATTTTTAACCTTGCTTGCTATGCAAATTAGACCATGATCTCTGATCATGAAAGAAACCAGACTGGGACAAAGTTAATATTTTATGAAAATACTGTGAACAGCCAGTGCTGGTACTAAGCCTCACATACTCTGTAACTGACCTTGTATGGACACAGCCATGAAATCAGTTATTCTGGAAATACACCAGAAAGAAACTGTAAAGCGCTTGGCTTTAAGTGAATAAAATATTTTGAGAGAAAGGGCGAGATATTGCAGGATAATGCTGTAGTTGTTCTATAATACTATTAGTTACTTTACTGTTGTTCATCTCTTATTATGCCTAATTTATGAATTAAACTTCAACATTAGTATGTACCTATAGCAAAAAAATATATAGTGTATATATACAGGGTTTGGTACTTTGTGAATTCAAGCATCCACTCACTAAAGATCATGGAATATATTCCCCATACATAAGAGAGGACTACTGTATTTCTTTGTGTTTATCTTATTTTCCAGAATTTTTCCATTAAACTACACTCTTTCTATTGTCAGAATAACTACACTTTTGAAGGCAAGGTTGTTTGTGGCAACTCCCTAACCTTCTGCAGGTGGTGACATGGACAGCAATTCACTGTTCTTCCCAGTGGCCACTCCACCGGGCCTGTGCAGGAGGCCCACACACCAGATGAGGATTTTACAGCTGTAACAAGAGCCACGCAACATGCTCCCTTCGGTAAATTTCAAATAAGACTGAAATGAACACATACACAAAAAACCTCCAGTAATCACTGGTCCTTACTTAAAACAAAACCTCCTAATACCATTGTGGACTGAAGGCTCCTAAAAGAAGCAGGTAACCTCTCTCCTTGTGCTGCAGAGCATTCTTCATCTGATGCTCTGGATATCATGCTCTCTGCCCTTCAGCGCTGAGCACCACCCCACCCGACTTGGTCTGTGTCTTCAACCCTGTTCTATTTCTTGATGCAGCTCTTCCCTACATCTCAAAGTACCTTCTTCATCTTCACTGCACTGCCCAGCCTCTGAGCCTGGTGCCTGCTTGTACCCTCTGATTCCTCAGCCTGCTGTGCTCTGGCTTCTGACCTTTATCCTTCTGTGAAAACTCTCATTAAAGGTCATCAGTGGCCTTCAGGTCTGAAAATCCAATATGCACTTTTTGGTAATAATATTGTAATATGGGTGAGCACCCTTAATCTGAAAATCTGAAAATCTGAAAATCTGAACTCCAAAATGCTTGAAAACCTGAAAAATTTTAACACCAACATGATGTCTACAAGTGGAAAATTCTACACTTTATCTTGTGTAATAGGTGACAGTCAAAATACAGGCATACTAAAAATACTGTACAAAATTACCTTCAGGCTATAGGTGCAAAGTTTATATGACACAAAAGAATATATACATAAACCTCAATCTTATCCCCAAGGTAACTTGTAATGTATATATGCAAATATTCCAATATCTGAAGAAAAAAACCTAAAAGTCTTCTGGTTCCAAGCAGAAGTCTGAGCAGGACTGAGTATAAAAGTGGGTCAGTCTGATACTTCCATAGCCTGACCACAGCCACAGCAGGCCCAGAGGATGTGTCGCACTGGCAGCCTTCTCATCCCTTTATTTATCCTAAGATCTTTGACCACGAAGCACTGCTGAGCCAGCTCTGTCCTCTCCTGGAGCATGAGGAGCCATGAAGGGTAACTCGAGCAAAGCTATGCTTTAGGAAGGTCACCGGCAATGGTGTGAGACAGACAGGAAGGAGAGACACATGGCCAAGAGATCAAAGCCAGTAGAAGGTCCTCTTCCAAGGGAGCAAGGTCTGAGCCTTGCTGGCACCTAGTGGCACAGGGAGAGCAGTGGGAATACTGATCCTACCATTCCCTGAGATAACACTCAAACACCCCTAAGGCCCCACCCAAGCCCCATCTGGTGCCAAGGGGGACACAGCTCCATTTTTATTCCTACACCACATGATGCTCATGCCTGCTGATCTCACCTTCCCTGACATATTTAAAAGAAAAGAAATGGGAAGCAGTACTAAAAATTCTGTGTGAACTCTAAGGCTGTGAAATAGCAAATTATCCCTAGCCCTCCTTTCAAACCTGTGTTTTACACCTCTTTGTAGCAGCAGCCGTTGCCACCATACCAAACATGCTTTGGTTTCACTCTAGTAATTAGGCACCTGAGCCCTGCAGAACTGGAAGCTTTAGTATTTCATTACCTCGACATGACTACAGTGCTCCCTGCCCTGACTTCTTCCCATCAGCCCCAACATGTGGCCCAAGCCAGACCCCTTCCAAGCAAATGCTAAATAGAAAGCAAATCCTCAGTTCAGGGTGTACCTTTTTGGGGGAAATAGATCCTAACTGTGGAAAGAAGGGAGCCACAGGAGGGTGTCTGGAGGTGCTCTCTCTGGATGAGTTGTCCACAGGACATGAACCAGCCCGTACAACTTCTCTCTGCCACCTTCACCCACAAGAGCCCTCCCATTCCTTCTGTCAGTCAAGAACTAGTCAGATGGTGAAGGGAGCCTAACGTTGTGGTTCCTTGTTTAGAGGAGGCTCTTGTGGTGGGGGAGGACACAGAAGGAAAGGGTATCTCACAGGAGCACCACAGAATGAAAATGTGTGAGATTCACTGTCCTGGGGCAGAACCCCACATCAAGGTGCAAGGTGTCCCTCTACCTCAGAAGAACAAAGGTGTCAATGCCATGCTGGCAAGACATCCAGCAAGAGATACTCTGGACTATTCCATATAACCATTTATATACCAGAAAACCCATGCTGTGACCCCACCATTGCAGTGACCTCCACTTTGGCCATATCTTTGGGGTGAAGGAGGATATACAATCACCATCAGTGGCATGGTAAAGCTGGTTTCAGTAGCTGGAGGACTAAACACACCTATGCCACTCCAGAGCAACCAGCTAGACTAGGCCTGGTTTCCCTCAGTCTCAGGACATTCATTCCTTTGGAAGAGTTTAAAGAGCAAAGACTGGAGGAGCTTTTTAGTACTACTTTCCTCTTCACTGCAGTAGGGATACATGCTATTCAGACTGACAGGCGCCCCAGGTTCAGATAGAAAATAATTCTCACTTCCACTTATTCATTCATCCATTCCTGCAAGCATATACACTTCTGTTATATTAAGATAAAAATATTCTATTTCCTGTCTCCTTTTCACCACGTAACAGACTACATCTTCAAAGAGCCAAGGCCAAAAGTAGAAGAGGATAGTTCCTGGGACCATATAAGTCCTGGCTTATTCATTCATGCCTCAGTTTTCCCAGTGAGGAAGTAAGGCTGTGAATGCCATGGGGAAAACATCTATCTGGTTTTACTCTGTATCTGAGAAGTCACAGCAGAAACATGGAGATGGCACCAAAGTGGTCAGCTGAAGCTGAGGTTAGGGGGTGAAAGAAAAAGAAAAAAATGAAAATCAGTGTAAGCGTTTAAGGGTCCCTCCCTCCAGATCAAGCGGTGCGGCTCTTTACTAGGGACCTCTGCTGACTGGGGGCTGCAGGAAGCTCCACACCTCTGAGAGACTGTCCAAAAGATGCCCCTCCCCTCCCTGTCTTCCTCCTCCACACAATTTAGTGGGCAGACAGCTAGTCCCTTCTGGGTCTAGTAACCAATATCCAGTCATTTCTGAGTACCTTAGAAAAATAAAGGATCCAACAAATTCTTTTAAGAAAGTAACAGTGTAAGGAAAAGTACCTAAACATTTTAAATAATGGTGGCTCAAAGAGATCTAAAAGTTTGAAGTTCAAGAAGCATTTTGCCGTAAACATTTTCCTATCTCAGCACCTCACCAACCCCACCAATATTTTGCACAGGGACATGTGCGTGCATGTCAGGGAGGATCAGACTGAAGCACACAGCAGAATGATTTGCAGTTGGTCCTTAGATAAAAGCTGTAGCAGAATCACACTTGAACCCAGTCTCCTGCTCCCAAAGTCAATGCCCATTTAGACCCAACACTGACAGAATATCAACACCAGCAGCTTGTGAGAAATGGGATGAAAACAAAGGTCATGGAAAGCTGAGCAAATGTCTTAATTTCCAAAAAGAACATCTCAGAATGACAATCAGTAAGATCACTGTCAATCTCACAATTTGGCAATACATTGGTACCACGTTTGGGAGCAAGGAGAAAACAGAGATAATGCATGGGATGAACTTAGTTCAGTGCCTAGGACAGTGCAGGCTCATCAGCGTGAGAACTAATGCTATCATTACTGTCACTGCTCTTCATGATGACCAGGAATTAATATTCCATTCATGGGAACAAACCAACCCAAAGTAACTTTGTTTCTTTTAAAATGTGATTATTAGACCAGTCTATTAGAAAAATGCTAAATATTTGGTATCTCTGGATTTCAGCAAGCCCCCCGATATAAAACCACTAATGCTACGCTGTTACAATGGTAGTGAGTATCACTTGATGAGCTTCCGATATTTGAAGTCTTTCCTAAATCTTACTGCAGTGAATACAAGAATAAATTTAAACACTGACTTTGCAAGTTAGAGACTATGTGACCTTTAACAACTTACCTAACTGTTCTGTGATTCTATTTCCTTGTCAGAAAAATAATGATAATAATTCATAATAGCTAAATTTTGAAAGCAACCTAAATGTCCATTAACAGGTGAATGGATTAATAGTGTTATTTATACACAGTGCCTACCACTCTGCAATGAAGAATGATAAATTTGAGAATTTTGTAGAAAAATAGATGCATGTTGAAAACATAAATGTTAAGTGAAATAAATCAAACATACAAGCTTGAATCTCACATGGGAAATCCAAAGTATAAGTAAAGAGCACAATAAAAGGAAACAAGGAGATAGACCTACTGCAAATGGGAAGGTGACCAAGTGATGGAGGGAGGTGGGAAGGCTGGGAGGGACAGGGGAAATCAAAAGGAATTAAGATGTGTTGTGATCCTGTTCCACATACCCACAAGGAAAGCAACCATTGTGTATTGCAAACATGTATTCATGAATAATTTTTTAAAATGATCATGATAATAGCCAGATCAGATCAATGATTAATTACTAGATGACTGAATAATGAGCAATAAATTTTAGGAATTAATATTATTATGTTATAATTTAAGCCTACAGGGAGGCTTCTACAGTTGTACCATTGAGTTCTATTATTGTGTCTGTTAATTTCAACATATTTATCAACAATTTAAATAACAATAGCAGAAACGTACAAAGGCAGAGAACAGTATCAGCTCTTCACACGTGAAGGTTCTGGTAATGACAGATAATCACCAGCTTCATATCAGCTAGTGGTGTGATCAGGGCACTACAAAGTAACTCACACTGTTCAAAAACATGTGGTGTCATCTGTTCTGAAGCATTCTGCAGTGATCAGACCAGTTAGAGCACTGTGTTCCATCCCGGGTGTCACATTTTTGTTCGGTATAGTTTTTGAGACAGGGTCTCACTATATAGTCCAAGGCCTCAAACTACCTGCTTCCGCCTCCCAAGTGCTGAGATTGTACATGTGCACCACCATAATCAGCTGGGTGTCACATTTTAAGAACAATACTGAGAAACCTGGGGCACAGGGCCATCTCAAGGGGTGCTGAGCATTAAATGAGAAATGCATGAATGCTCTGTTTGGCGGTAAATGAATAAAAGACTTTAATGCTTTGTTTATTGCATAATTTGAGCCAGTGGATCAAATCAAAAGAGGTCAGATTTTACCAAAGGAAGAGAGTAAAACCTAGGGCCTCCCCAGCAGTGAAATGGTGTCCCTTGCCCTGTGGCAGGCTCCCCATCACATGCAGGGTCCAAGCAAGGACTTGGTTCCTAGAAGTCAGGGATACTAACGTGCTAGGTTATCTTTTAAAAAGGCTGTTGTCAAACCTCAGTCTACCACGCAGCCCCTCTTCCCTCTGCACATACCTTTCCCCATCAAAGTTGCTATGCAGCTCGTAATCTCATGAATTGGCCTGTGATGATATGTATTCAACAATAAAGGATTCAGTTGGCTGATCTGCCTGGTCAGCCTGAAGATTTTGTCACCCTCTGGAATCCTAAGAGAACTGCCAAGAGCATCGGGAGCCCAGGCAGGCCAAATGCTGTATCACTACCTCCCCCAACCACCCATCGTCACTATAGCAACCACCAGGCCTGCCTGCCTAGTCAAAGCTCTTGAATTTAAGCAGGGGGAGGCCAGTTTTTCCTGCAATTTTCCAAAGTAGTGGGTGTTAAGGGGATGCAGGTAGGAGGACAGGAGTGCAGCAGTTTATTCTGTCCCTCCCCACAGAATGCTCTGAGGCCACCTTACAACATGGTCAGGCCCATCTTGATAATTTGACCTTGGCATCTCTCTTACTTTAACCAAAACAACAGAAGAAGGAACTATGGGGGAATCTCATTTTTAGAAGCATAATCACTTAGCAACCTAAATATCTCATTCTTCCCCACCCCTCCAAAACCCCAGAGAAATAAATACACAGAATTGAGGATTCCAGTGTTTGGCTCAGATACAGCATGAAGATGCAATAATAATAATAATACTTTCTAATTTTGTAAAAATAAAACTTACTTTCTGAAGAGCTCTAAGAGTCTTGCTAAAATTAAGGCCCTGATCTTCACACTGGACTCCTCTCCCCTCTCCTTCTCAGTGCAAAGTAACCAGGGACTGTTTCCCTGCCATTTGATGAAAGCCCAGAACCAGAAAAGATTTTATGCATGGACTCTAAGACACAGGGTAATAATGATTCCATCCCTGTAGGAGACTGCATGATACAAAGAAAAGCCACTTATTTCTAGCAAGGGAATGGACAAAGGTCAAAATTTCTCAGACAAATGCCAGCAGTGACTTTCTTCCTCACATTTCACCCTGGTAAACATTCACTTCTGGAAACTCTTTCTCTTTTCATTTCCCTGCTAATGATCTCCTCCATCTCCTTACTCTCTGTGGGCTCCCTGTCAGCCTCCATCGCAGGTCACCCATATCTAATTCAGATGTCCTCTGAAGCCTGTTATTGGCCTCATCTCTCTCTGCCCATTTGCCTGTGATAACCTGACCCTTGTCTATGGTTCAACTACCACCATACAGTGATGAGTCCCAAAAATCCATGCAGAATCCTGCCCCAAGCCCCAGCCTTCCTACCAAAGTGCTACCCAGGGGTCCAAAGGGCGTGCCAAACTCATGAAGCCACAAGCATCCTCATCGCTTGCCCATCATAGACTGATGTTCACCCAGAGTGTTATCATCTATCTCACAGTGTAGAAAGACATCAACTTCCCTCAATTCTAGGACTCAGCTTTGACCTTCTCCCTCATCCCTTAACTTTAAAGATTCCCAAATATCTCCATGTCTGTCCACTTCTCTCTGGTATCACTGACTCACACCTTCATTTTTTTTTTCTGTTCGATAATACGTCTAAGAGACAGGTTCCTAATAGGTCCTACTAGCTCTAGCCTCACCTCTTCTTCCCTTATGACACTCTCATAGTCACATCCACCAGGGCAAGAATTTAAGCCTCTGAGAAGGAAGGTCTATATTTCCAAGGATTCATTTATAATTTTTCATATTCATTCTCTTTCTCTCTCTCCCTCTGTCTGTCTCTCTCTTTAATGACCCCCTACTGCCTTCATAATAAAACCCAACCATGTTGTCACAGCACACAGGGCCCTCATGTTCCTACTGGCTTGCTCAGCTGCATCTGGAACCACATTTCTTCCCGCTGCTTACACTCCACTCCCTGTAAACTACATGCCTGTTTATTCTGCAAATATGGCACATGTGCCCCTACTGCTCCCACTCTCTGTGGCTTCTTTCCCAGCTCCATGAGTGGCACATGAATGTCTCCCAAGGATAACACTAAGGCGACCACAGTGGGAGCTTAAGGGAGACCCTCCCGCTCCTACCCTCTTCCTTTAACCAAGTCACTTTCTAAAAGTTTCCAGAAAGTTCCAGAGTCTTGAGGCACTATCATTAAAAAGGAAAGAGTTAAGGAACCAGAAAGCAGCCTGGAAGTGAGCTTCTGTATCTACCTCCCCACCCCTGCTGACTTACAGCATGATCTGGATCTTAATTCTCTTATTCTTTTCCCGGAGTGGGGAAGTAACCAGAATCAGAAGCAAACGTTATTCATCCCTTTCTCTTCATTCCTTCATCTCTTTGCCTTTTTTGTGCCTTGGTGATTCCTTCCATTTTCCATCTAATCCATCCACTTCTGCTTCTCAAAGCACTGTTGGACAGCCTGGCTGGGTGATGCTGCCCCAAGTGCCTGCCAGAGCTGTGATGGTAGGGAAAGTCACACCGGAGCTCACGCAGCTCATCCCGACCCCACTCCTCCACTGGCCCTGGGACTTCAGGCTGCTTTCTCTTTAGGATCCTCACTTTCTTTATTTATAAAATGAAGTTAAACTTTTTAGCTCTCAGAAGCTTAGAATCAATAGAGTGATTCCTCTTTAGGTCCAGATTTCCTTTCTGCTGTTCCTAGCACACCTATCCTTTCCACACCATTTCATTCTGGGCAATTAGAAAATGCTGCTATGCCTTATTACCTAGGATTTCCTTTATTCTGTGTGCCACAGCGTAAACAACAAAATGTCATTTCTTTATTATCTGGGCTGATGGAGGAAGAAGCTTAGCTAACTAAATATGATGGATAAGACCAAAAAAATTTATTGCATATTTGGCTTTGAGATGTGGTTAGAGATATGCTCAGAGACACACAATGATTTCTGCCCATTTGAAAATCATCCCAAAACCTCCCAGCCTGGCCTGAGTCCCATTCTTGGGTTTGGCCACAGTGTGGAAGGAGGGCCTGAGTTTTGCAGATAGACAGTATGTGGATAAGACACTGGTAACTATGTACTTACACAGAATATTCAATTCGACACTCAAGTACTGAGCCCAACCCCATGCAAGACACTATGTGGCCAAAGAAATCCATGAGAAGGATTTTTTCACTGTCCCTAGAAACTGAAAATCCAGGAGGAGACAGGAGTCTACTTATAATTATCCATATGATATGAGTGGAAATAAAGATTCTAATAAAGTACTATGAGAATAGAGGGAAAAATATACTAATTGTAAAAGGTGGCTTTGGACAGCCTGGGATTAAGAATTAATCAGATTTCCATCATAACCAATAGCTCAAATGTGAGCCTTGCCTGGAGGTCCTTGAAAGTCATTGAATTAACAAATACATAGTGCTCTATTCCATGCCTGCAACTATGTGAGATACTACATGCCACAAAAGAAATTTAAAATGGTTTTGACTTCCACGCGTCAACTAATTAGCAAATGAGACAGAGTTATACTCCGATGCAATAAAGGGTTTGATGTGTGGAACTAACAATAAGAATGAGAGTAGGACATAATAAAGTGCTAACTGCATCATGACAAAGGTGATGAATAAGAAGCCCTCCCCAAGCATTGTTCTTTACTGCCACTGCCTCTCTGACGTTGAGGACAACGTTCTAGCTAGCTGTGAGCAAGATCATTTCTTCTCATCTCTAGGTAGCATGTGGTGATGGAAGCAGCACTGTGTTAGGAATGAGAGGCCTGGCACCAGAATGATTTGCTGGGTGGTCACAGGAAAGTCATTTCCTTTGTTGGAGCCCCTGAAGAGGAGCTGGACTCAAGGATCTATCTCCAAGATCTCTTCCAATTCCCCAAACTTTGGCTGTGAATGCAAAAGGAACAGATGACATTCCAGTGAAAGGATCTGAGAGAGAGAGAGACAGAAAGGGAGCGCAGGAAGTAAGGTGGGGGGAGCAAAGGGGAGGAGAGCAGCTCACAAAAAGCAGTAGAGAGGGGCAGGTGGTGACAGGGTCCAGGGTGGGTGTGTGAACAGTTAGAGCAAGGGGAGCATCACAGCTGAAGAAGATAACCTGGGGATGTCACTCAGTGGTAGAGCACTTGCTTAGCATGCACAAGGTCCTATGTTCAATCCCCAGTACACGACGGAAGAAGGTGTCACGGGCCATGCAGAAGTGGATAGATCCAAGGCCACAGGAAAGAGGAAAGCATCTCAGGTTCTCAGTCAGGGATGTATCTCACTGTAGAAAAGGCTGCAGGTAACACTCATCACAGCCAACAGACCAACAGAAACTAAGGAAGAAATAAAGACAAGAAGCCATCCAGGAAGTCAGGAAGTCACCCAAGTCATGGGGTGCTAAGGACATGTGCAGGTGGCCAGGAGGATGGTGCTGAAGAGAAAGAACAGAACACACATCTCAAAGACTGTCAGGACTCATGAAACTGTCAGGCATGAAAGATGCAGATGAGAGAGGAGATCCATTCCTACCTCACATTTTTGACCCCAGGTCTAACACCTGACCCTCAAATCCCTGGGGTGGGAAATGGCCCAGCTCTCATACCCAGAGCATTTTATGTTCTTAGTGATAGACAGTTGCCATGAAGAGGCAGATGACAAACTGACAGGTGTGCACTGTCTCTAGGGGCTTCTTGAGGAGCTGCAGAAGATGTCACGGGACCATACACAGCAGCAAGCACTGTGCTACACAGACTAAAGGGACAGCAGCTGTCTACAGAGAGGCCCCCTTCTCTTCAGAAACTTAAAAAGTTTTCCAAAATAGCAGAGCTTTTGTTCATGAACTCTCTGCCTACCCCTATGTCTTCAAGATTTCTACCTACTTTTTCTTTCAGTAGATTAAGTGCTTCTGTTTTAACATTTGGATCTTTGACTCATTTTGACTTTAGTGCATGGTGATAGACATGGATCTAGTTTAAGTCTTCAGCATATAAAGAGCCACTTTTTCCAGCACCGTTTATTAAAGAGGTTATTTTTCTTCCAGTGAACATGTGTGGCCCCTTTATCAAAGACAAAATGGCTGAGAGTGTTTGTAGTTGTGTCTGCATCTTCTAATCTGTCCCACTGATCTTCAGTTCTGTTTTTTTGCCAGTAACATGCTGATTTTATCACAGTAGCTTTGTAGTATAATTTCAAGTCAAGGATTGTGATGCCTAATGCTTTGCTTTTGTTGCCCAGAATTGCTTTCTCTATTCTAGATCTTTTCTGGTTTCAAATGAATTTTAGGAATATTTTCCCTAGTTCTGTGAGGTATGCTAATGGTATTTTAATCAGGATCACATTAAATCTGTATAACAAACTGAGAATATGGCCATTTTCACTGTTGGGTCTTCCTACCCATGGGTAAGGGATATTTTTCCATTTTCTGATATCTTTTTCAATCTCCTTTTTCAGAGTACTGTAATTTTCACTGAATAGATCTTTTACTTCTTTGTTAGATTGATTCCTCAGTATTTCATTTTTTGGGTGCTATTGTGAAGAGTGTGGTTTCCCTAACTTCTCTCTCAGTGAGTTTGTCATTTGTGTACAAGAATGCCATTGATTTTTGAGTGTTGACTTTGTATCTTGCTACACTACTGAATTTGGTTATGAATTTGGTGAAGTTTTGGGGATCTTCCATATAAAGTATCATGTCATCTGCAAATTTTAAGTGAACTAAATCAGACTCTCATGTGTAAACATAGTATTGTGTCCCTGGTGTAAGAAGCAGAAAGAGTAAATAGATCCAAAATGCACAATAGATATTGTGAAATGGGAAGAAATTGTTCGAAAAGAAAGAGAAACTGAGATGGGGAAAGGAGAAAAGGAGGAAGGGAAAAGCAAAAAAAAAAAAAAAAATATATATATATATATATATATATGTATATATATAATAGTTAAGATAGTTACACTATTAATTGCTATTACTTCATTGAAAAGAAAGGTTTGTGCCTATATTGTGTGATCAATTTTTCATGCCTATATCTTGTAGTCTGAGTAACTACTTTGAAGATAACAATATGCAATGTATTAACTATTGTTACTTTCCTACTATCTTGTTTTGAAATTTTGCATCATTGTCTTTATTGTTTTCTCTCTTTATGAAAAAATAGCAGAGCACTAGTCTGAAAAAGAAAGGGAACGAGGTGAGAAAAAAACAGAAGGTTCAGGCCCAGTGGGCTATGTGAGGAATCAAGGACAGCAGGAGGAGTCGGTAAGGAGAACCACAGTCTCTGCCGTGCCTGTATTCCCATCACTGCTGAGAGGTCAGTGGAGGGCGCTGCCCACTCTCAAATGAGAGGGCAGAAGTTCAGGAAAGGAAGAAGCTGGCACGTAACTCTCAGGCTAGAGCGCTCTCTGCCAGACTCCCTCTCCCTCAGGGAAGGCACACACTGGCAGGCTGCCCAGTGGCCCGAGACTGCTTTAAAACTTGAATAATTGACACTTGCCCTCTTCCAAACCAAGCCTTTGCCTGCTGGATGTGAGCTCTCCATTTACAAAGGGTAGGGACCAGCTGCTTTCCCTCTCACTGAGCCGCAGCTTCCCTCTCAACGCAGACTGGCCCTCACAGCCCCCCCATGGCCCCCCAACATTCTCTACACCCCAGGATGGAGTCTTTTGTTTGTCCCCAGTCCCTGAAGCAGCACTTGATGTCATCCACCCCCAAGTCACAGCCAGGATGTAGAACAAGAAAAAGACACACCTAGAGGAATCGCAAAGAAAGCTAATGAACTGTGAGCCTCCACAGCAGCTCTGAACCAAGAAACAAATCTCCCTGTCCTGGAGATGACAAGGCAAGGGGCTGGAGGCTGGAGGGGGACAGAAAGGCAGGTGATAACTAGTGTGGCCCAAATATGGAATCTACCCAAACTTCCTGAACAGCACAAGCAGGCTGGCTGTGGTTTCCTGCTCTTCTTGACTGTTCTCGCAAGAGAAATCCTATCTCTCGGCTTGCAGAGTTCCTGCGTCCTGTCCTGGTGGTCCTGTCCTGGTGGGCACTCTGTGGGGAGCAGAGTAGCTGAGTGCAGATCCCCACAAGCAGAAGGCCTGCGGGGGGCCCACCCAGGGCTACCAAGGGGACAGCACCACCATCAGGAAACACTGAGTGCTGTCTTCTCCACTTTGGTTGGTTCCCATCATGGTTCTAACATCTAAAATTCCAAAGGTTACAAAATACGTGCCATAATGAAATGGCTCAGGTTTTCTAAAAACAATATAAGACACAATAGATGTAGTGTTATATTTAACAGGAACTAACATTCCTGATACCTGATTCAAACTATTTGTTAACAGTCAGGAACATTTCAGACTCAGCAAAGGCTCCACCCAACCCCAGTTTAATCCTCTTTGGTTAGGTCAGCCTCGTGTATATTTATAAACTTTTGCAACACAACTGGATATTTTTCTAGCACAAATGTTTTTAATATAGTCCAAGAACCACCTGTATCAGACAGAATTATATGGGTGTTTGCTCTCATTACAGCCTCCTGATCCTGGGGGATTAAGGCCAACAGTCCTCACTTTAAACGAGACTCCCAGGTGATTTTTGACACACACAAAGCATCTGACTGTTTAGACAGGCACCCTTCTTAAAATGCAAAACAATCACAATGACCAAAACAAATAACCAAATCCTGGGAAAGGCAGCCTTTTAAATTGCTCTCTGACATTGCTGTCCCATGGGAATGACAGATCTGAGGCAGAGTTTATACTCTCTCCTATTACTAAAGTATCTAGAGTCAGCCTGTGGCTTCATAACTTCCAGAATGAAACAACGAATATATGTTATCTTCACAGGAGGAAAGGAGGGTGGAGAAGAGAGCTAAAGGCCATCTATAGCTAAGTAAGTGTTCAGTCTGTAGCAGCCCACCTCTGCCACCATTTAAAATAAGTATCTGGCACTTTGTAGGTTAAAATAGAGTTCCAATGTATACTGTAAGGGGATATTTGTATTTTTGTGGCTGTCCTAATTTAGATGCTGTATGTGTTCTTCTTTGCATAGTGGCTTTATTGAGCTACACAACAACAAAATTCATTCCCTTAACATGTCCAACCCAATGTATCATTTTCAGTATATTCAGAGATTGTGCAACCATCACCACTATCTAATTTTAGGTCATTTTCATCACTCCACAGAGAAATCTACAAACCCATCACTAGTCTCTCTCTACCCTGCTTACCTCAGCTTTTGCAAACTATTATTATATTCCTATGGATTTGCATATTCTGAACTTTTCTAAATAAATGGGATCATACAGTTTGTGGCCTGGTGGGAAGGACTTTTTTAATCTTAACATGATGTATTTTCCAATTTCACCCATGTTACAGAGATTCTTTTCCATTGGTCAACAGTGCCCATCATACAATAGGCCAGATTTTGTCTATCCATTCATTGGCAGATGGACACTCCCATGTCTTATTACCAATAATGCTACTACAATGGGCACTAGCTTCACATGAACATAACTTTTTACTTCTCCCACAAATATGTTTAGGAGTGAAATACTTGGGTCATAGGGTAACTCCATGATCAACATCTTGAAGAACTAACAAGCTATTTTCAAAAAACACTACACCATTTTACATTCCCAGTGACAATGTTTGAGGCTAATGATTTTCCAATATTTCTACACAACACTTGTTACTGTGGTTCTTATGTCATCCTAGTGAGTATGAGATAGTATCTCATTGTTTTTCATTTGCATTTCCCTAGTCAATTCTGGTTGCCATACAAATATCATAGGCTATATGGCATAAATGGTAGAAACTTAACTCTGCAGGATGGGGAGTTCAAAATCAAGGTGTTGGCCAATTAACTCGCTTCCTGATTAGGCGTACTTACTAATTTTCCTGGTGTGCCCTCACATAATGGAAAAGAGGGCAGGGAAGCAATCTCTCTCCTATTTCTTCTTACAAAGGTACTAATCACCTTATGAGGCTGCCATCCTCATGACCTAATTACTTCACAAAGATCTCATGTCTAAATACTATCAGACTGAAATCTGACATATGAATTTGTGGAGATTAGTGCCTGACACATTCAAACCATACAGATGCTGAGAATCTTTTCATGCATTCATTGGTCACTTACATACTCATGCTTTAAAGTTTTTAGCAAGAAGCCTGGAACTCTTGTGAACTGGTTCTCAGAATGTACCCCCACATCCATCAGCAACATCAACATCACTATTGATCTTATTAGAAAAGCAAGATCCTGAGTCCTCCTCCAAATCAACTGAATCAGAAATTGTGGGAGTGGGGTCCAGTAATCTGTGGTCTGAGTTAGGTGAAAATCTGAGAAACAATGTCTACTAACAGGAGTTCCAAGTATTTATCTGAGTACTACTTCCTAAAGAAATGTCTTGCTAATATATGTTTGGAAAAACACTGGACTAAAAAACCAAACAAAAATCATTTATTCAAGACTTCTTAGAATTGTTTTTATTCTTTTATAATCTTCCTTATTTTTTCAGATTCTTTAATACGCTTATAAGCAACACAAGTCTTCCAGAAGGGAGATCAACCTCTTGTATATGCAACATCTTATAGGACTAAAATATCACAGATGTTATTTTGTTCATCAAAAGATCAAATCAAGTTAGCAAATGGATACAACTAGCCCTTCCCATGAGCCAGCGGAAGCCGTGTGGGACACGGGAAGAGAACCAAGAGACCAATTTGCCCTACCCCTGAGCCGGTGGCAGATGTACAGGGCCCAGGAGAAGAAACAAGAAGCCAGTTTGCCCTTTCCATCAGCCAGTGGAAGCCATGTGGGGCCTGGGAGGAGAAACAAGAAGCTAACTTACCCTTCCCATGAGCCAGCGAGGAGACAAGAAGTCATCCCCTCTTCCTGGAAGCAACAGGCTGATTCAGAGGAACCAGATGCTGAGTTGATAGCAACTGAGATACAAAAACAACTTAATGCTTGTGTTGTATGATTGATTTTGCAGGCCTAAAGCCAGTAGTCTGAACATCTATTAAGACAATAACAATATGACATATATAGCAACTATGGGGGCTTTCTTTTATATTATTTTTGAAATTCAATATGGTTCTCATTGTTTTATTTTGTTCCTTTATTGTTTTGTTTTGTTCAATGTTCTGTTTTGATTGGCTTCATTCTCTTCTGTTTTGTTTGATTTTATTATGGATGATGGTATGGGCAGACATAACATTTTGAAGACAACAAGAGGTATTATGGTAGCCATTGTTGATTTCCTATTATCCTATTTTGAAGTCCTGTATCACTTTCACTGTTTTGTTTTGATTGGCTTTATTCTGTTATATCTTGTTTGGTTTTATTTTCTTTAAAATAAAAAGAATTTTTAAAAGGGCATATCTCTATTTACTTTATCAAATTGAGTCTGTTGCCAACAACCTTTTAATATATTCTCTTAGGAGCCAGATGTGGTGGCCCACATTTGTAATCCCAGCACTCAGGAGGCTGAGGCAGAAGGATTGCCATAAGTTTCAGGCCAGCTTAAGATCAGCCTGAACTACATAGCATGACAAAACTTTATATCAAAAAACATAAATATATATGTCAAAAAACTTACACATATATAATAAACACATTTATATATGTGTATGTATAATAAACACACACACACAAACACACACACACACATATATATATATATATATATATATATATATACACACACACACACATATATCCCTTATGGAAGTCATTTGTTGCAGAGCAGAACTTAGTGGCATAAAACAATAAGCATTTATAATTTCACACCATGGGTATGAAATGTGGCATTCCTTGGTGGTTTTGCTCAGAATTTCATGAGGAATCCATCAAGGAGTCAGCTTAGACAGCAGGTTGCCAAGATGGCTGACCATGTGTCTTCGGCAGGTCTCCCCAGCTTCTTCATCACATACCTTCCACAGGCCCCCTTGAGTGTCCTTATAACATGGTGGCTAGCTTCTCCAAGAACAAGACATTTAAGACAATATAGCAGAGGGGGTGATCTTTGATGACATACCCTCAAAAAGGCATCTTCAGGCCCGGGATATAGCTCAGTGGCACAGTGCCTACCTGGCAAGTGCAAAAAATAAATAAATAAAAGCCACACTCACTTTTGCAATGTTCTATTGGTCTTACAGACCATATCCTCAGCACAGTTGGTGAGGGCAAGAGCCTATTACAGGGCAAAGAGACCAAGAGGCAAAGGTTCCCTTCTAACAAGGATTCCCTAATAGAGCCACAGTTTGAGCCCAGGTAGTTCGGTTCCAGAGTCCAAGCCACCGTGCGCTGCTGCCTCTCTGCTGTATCGATTAGAGAAGCTCTGGGAATTCCTTTCAGAACGTGTAACACAAAAAGACCAACCTTTACAGGTCGGAACTTAGCATGTGTTCTTCCGCTTGCGTTAGTATGTCCGCACACTGTGCAGCTGCTGCTGCTAAGCACTGCAGCTTGCCCAGAATCAGCTTTTCAGAACACAGGACGGGAACTGTTCATTAGCTAATTAGGCCGTGCTTCACTAATCTGGGAGATGAGCATCAATTTACTCCTGTTTGTGCTCTCAACAATCCTGCTACTACTAAACTAGAAATCTTGTCCTTCCCTTTTCTTTGTCCACCTATCTAATTATGGAAGAGACTCATAATTCATAGAACCTCTGAACTCCTAAACGCTAATTCCTTAGAAATTCTCATCTTTTTTCTAGGTATATCTTTAACTGCCACAAATATGGCAATAGAGTGTTGAGGATTTCACAGTGAAAACTACTATATTTTTGCTTAGGACCTTAAAAACATTCTTGAAATATTCTGCTTGTGTGAGAGAGGAAAAAAAAATCTTTTCCTTCTAACCTTCTAGTTTCTTGGCTAGAGTTTAGCAACAGAGACAGTATATAAGCAAAAAAGCATACAATTATATTTATTTAACATAAGTTTTATGTGACCCAGGAAACTTCATAAGGAAATGAAGGACCTAAGCAATGATTAGATCTAAGTGTGTTTATATCAGATTTGATAAAGAGGGCAATGTTACAGGAAAATGTAACAGGACAAAAGGGTCTTAAGCTAAGGGCTGGAAAAGGGAGACCATCAGCACATTAATTCAGATTCCTCTACGTCCTTCTGTCTTTGGAGATAAAGATCCTCCCTCCTTTTCTCCAGTGCTATGGAGGGCACCTCCCAGAGGGGGGCTTGTAGATCTGCTTCAGATGAATGTCAGAACATCCTTCCTGCACATACACCATTTCACAGATTCTCTTAGCTTCAAATATTCAGTACGCCAAGATGCCATGTCTGTGACTAGCATTGTCACCTGCCTTCCTAATTCTCCCTAATTCTTTTTGTATCTGCCACTCAGTCATTCATTTGTTAGCATGCTCAGTATTCATCAAGGTTTCCTGAATGACAACTAAGTGCTAGGCTCATAAAGAATAAAAACTATCACACATACAACTACATAATACACAATTATGCCATTAAACAGAGACCGTAGTGCTGAACACGGGGGAACTGCCTAACACCATGATTTAGGAGACAGGGATACAGGAAATTCCAGTGATGAGGGGACCTAATTGAAGACCTCTGTTTGCTATGTGTATCCACGTATGTGTGTAATTGTTACCCACTTTACAATAGGAGTGTAAACTTTGTAAAGATCCTCCATTTCCCTCATGATAAAATCCTGAAGACCCTAACTCTTCATTGCACCATCAGTACACAACAGGATGTCACACCAGATAACAAGTGTTCCTTAAGCATCTATGGATGGTGAGGAAAAGCAGGGTAGAGATGAAACAAGGACTTAGTTGCTTTCTCTTCACTGAGACACAATAACATGACATTCCCAACTTAAAGGAGAGAGTCTTATTTTGGCTCACAGTTGTAGAACTTTCAGTCCATAGTCAGCTGCCTCCAAGGCAGGGAAGCATGATAGAGGGGGCACGGCCGAGCCGAAAGTGCTCATCTCATGGCAGAGACATCAATCAAGGAAGGAGGGAGGAACATAAACCCTTCCAGGGCGCACCCCAGTAACCCAACTCCTCCAATCATGCATCACCTCCCAAATCACATTTAGCTATAAATTCATCAGTGAACTAATCCACAGATAAGTGTGTTTCCCCCATGATCTAATCATCTCCACAAAGCTCCACCTCTGAAAGCATGAAGCTTTGGGGGAACATCTGGATATAAACCATAACACAGACCAAATAGGTCCCACAAGCTGAGGGACTTGGAATCAGACAGCCAGTTTCTAGCTTCTCCTTTGACCTATTTTAACTTAAGACATTAGAAAAAAGAATATAGTGGTGCTGTTGTGATACACCACATCTATATATGGGATCTGAGAGTAGTATCTTGACTCTCAGTCCATCTGTGGAGAAAAATGAATTTTAACAGGAATCTAATCCATTAAGTAATATAATGGCTTTACATATAATATCCAGAGGTTTTTGCTCTGAGAAAGGATTTCAGTTAACTAAGAAAAGGCATATCAGGGTCTTTTCAAATTGCTATTATTCATTCAAGGAAGGCTTTATTGACACTCAGAAATTATAGGACACATGCAATTGCATCATACACACTATTAGTCATACTAAAAGCATAATTAGAGAAGAGATGGAGGATATTGGGAATAATATATGCCTACATCTATGAAGTAACACTGAACAAAGATTGGATCAATATAGCATTTCTTCATCAGGCCTTAAGAGTGTCCCCAGCCAGACACGGTGGTACCCACCTGTGATTCCAGCATTCTGGGACATCAAGGCAGGACAAATGATTGCAAATTCAACCCCAGTCCGGGAATTTAACAACTTAGCAAGACCCTATCTCAAAATATAAAATAAAAAAGTGCTGAAGAGGTATCTCAGCAAGGTCATTTTAGGTTCAATCTCCAGCACTATATAAAAAAGAAAGAAAAGGAAAGGAAAGGAAAGGAAAGGAAAGGAAAGGAAAGGAAAGGAAAGGAAAGGAAAGGAAAGGAAAGGAAAGGAAAAGAAAGGAAAGGAAAGAGAAAAGAAAGGAAAGGAAAGGAAAGAGAAAAGAGCATCCCTGAGGTATTTTGCCTGTCTTCTTAAATTCTCCTTTTATATATGTCACTAATTCCTTCAATCTTTCATCAGTTCACTCTGTAATATTTGAGGAAGGGTTACTAAATGGTAGGCACACGAGGAGTTCAAATGGAAGTGAGGCATAACCCCTGCCCTGACAGCTGTGCTGAGCAGTCTGTAGCGCAGAACACCACTGCCAACCATGGGACTGGAGTAGAGAGTGAGCCCAGCCAAGGAGGATGAGAATGTGGAGGGAGGTGAGTAGCAAGCACAGTCATAAACACTCAGCTGAACAGTTATGCGCCAGGCAAGTTATGAGTTATGGCAAGGATGGTGCAAAAGAGCACAGAAAAGAGGCGAGAAACACAACAAAATCCCAGAGCTGCAAGGAGCCCCGTGTAGCTGGAAGGTAAGCTATAAGTGGTCCATTCAGGAAAACTCTCACACTCTGCTGTAGAAAACACTGAGGCCCTGAAAGTCTTTAGGTAAGAATTGGGGAATCATATTGCATTTTTAAATCCATGCTTATTAACCTCTGCAAAACAGTTTTCAAAATTCGACAGAAGCCTTTTTATTGCCACTATGCAGATGTTCACTTTGTAGAATCTCAAGACTCGGGTCTTCAGCTTGCTCTGCAGTGGGTGATCTCCTCCACTTTGCATGGTTGAATGCCCTACTTCACATGCCCTTTGGCAACGCCTGCCCATCCACAACACCCAGCTGAATCAGCATCACTTTCCCTGTGGTCACCTTCTCCTTCCTCTATGCTATCAGCATTTATTCCCAGAGCATTAGTGTGGTGATGGATTCTAGTTACTTCTTATAAGTCACTCTCTTCCATTAGGCTCTGGGTCCTAGGAAGGCAGATAGTGTTCTAATTTACAGAAGATACATACTCACATATAACACAGAAATAATTCTATTTACTTAGCAGTACTTTATTCAGTGTTTGCTCTTTGTCAGACATTGTGTTGGACACTGGTATCAATACAGTACTACCGCATGAAGAATGTCTTCCCCATGTGCTCTACATAAATGCGCACTTAATATGTATGTACACTGCCCTCAGTATTCATAGGAAATTGGCTCCAGGACCCCTCCATGGATCCCAAATTCTTCAGATGCTCAAGTGTAGTATTAACATATAACCTGTACATATCCTCCTGTCACTTCATCTCTAAATTTCTTACAATGTAAATGCTACGTAAATAGTTGTTGAACTGTATTGTCTAGTGAATAATGACATGGAAAAAGTTTCTACATGTTCAACACAGATACAATTTTGAAAAATATTTTCTATCGAAGTTCACTGAATTCATTGATCTGGAACTCTTGGAGATACAGGACTGACAGTAAGTGGAAATTAAATTTTAAGTTCCCTTATAGTAAAAGATAACATCTTTCTTCAGCATCCTGAACATGAAGGATCAAAAAAAAAAATCTAGATTTATTAAACATATGCATAGGGCCCGGGCTTAACTCAACAGCACAAGCACCTGCATGGCAAGCATGAGGTCATGAATTTAATCCTCAGTATAAAAAAAAGTATAAACTAATTTATTTGCAGTTATATCAAGTTACAAAGCAGAAGAAGTTTAAACAGTACCAAACACCAAGAATTAAAAATATAAAATGGTGAACTACTAGGGTGAGAATCAAGTAGTAAATGTGCTGAAACCCACAAATTTTTACACTAGGACAAAATTTCTGTTCAACTACTTCTACAAGATAGTCTACAGACTAAGGGAAACATGACTTTTGGTGATGTGTCACTCATTCTAGATAGATTCATTAGTATCTATTACCAGTCCGTTCTGTTGTTCACACTAAGAAAAATAATAGTGGCCTCCTATTGTGGCTTTACTATGTTTCAGACACCATGGTGAGTGTTTTTCATGTGTTAGCTCAATAACCTCCCAAGTAATCCTATGAAGCAATGGCACTTATCTTGGTAAATTACTTGATTTTTATGTGCCTCGTTTTCTTCATTTCTAAAATGGCAATAATAATAGAATGCGAATCATAGGGTTGTTGAGGGGTTAGACGAATTCACAGATGTAAAGGTAGAATGATGCCTAACAGATACCATACTTCAAACATTCATTGTCATACCACCGCCACCACCTTCAGCCACTACCGCCTCCATCTTCGTTTCATTTTGACCCTAAGAAGGTAGAGGTTAAGTGAAACCAGACACTGTCTCCAGTGCTCTCTCAGTCAGGCAGGCTGAGCACTCACTATTCCTCCACCCCCCAAATTCCTTGAAAACATTTTATTTACATACACAACTATACCAGAAAACAAGAAAGGCACCAATGCCTCAGCAGACTGGACATTGTGAGGAGTGCCCTTAGGACAGAAAGTGTTACAACCTGATTTCCAAGAAGAAACCATACCCTAGTCGCCAGAGGAGAGGATCAGCACTGTACTTGTGGGCACGTTACTTACCTCAACTGCTCCTGAATGCACGGACTCTGGGATCTGGAGGGATAATGGGTGGCCGATGGTGTGACAGTTTGAACACGGCAGCAGAAAGATCAGGCAAGCACTTTAATGCCTTCCTCCCAACTTCCTTACCTCCAGAATCCTGGCAGCAATAAAGGAAATCTGCCTATAAGCAGGTGCAATGGGCATGGAGGGTGGGGGACAAGGATAGTGCCTTTAGTGGCCATCTATGTCTAGGAAGATCTGCAAATGATGATCACCAAAAAACCAGCACCAGAGTGAGCTACCTTTCAGGAGTCTCATTTGTACCAGACTCACTCGACCACCTTTCTCTCCAAGCAGTTTGCACAAACAGATATAACAGGCAAAAGGTGACACTACAATCAAGAATCATCAAATGCTTGAGGAAATTCAATACCATAAAGACAGAAAACAAACTCAACAATCAAAGAACCTGCACTCCTTGAGAATAAATGCACATAAATAATAGCTTAGAGGACAGGGTGAGAACATTGCAAGCATCTTTTAAAATTACATAGAGATAGTGCAAATGAAACATTTGATAACTGAAAATCTTTAAGATGATTAAACATACTGAATGGCAAACTAGACAGCTGAATTAGAGACCTGGAAAATGGAACTGAGCAATACTTCGAGACACTAGCACAAAGTAATTTTAAAAAATAAAAAGTATAAAAAAAGTACAAACAGTATTTACAAAGCACCAACATCAAAATAAATGCTAGAAATAAATGATGAACAAAAGTAGAGAGAAGCCAATATTTTAAAAGGGAATTTTTTTCTTTTTTTTTTTTTATATTGGGAATTGAACTCAGGACCTCACACTTGAAAGGCAGGTGCTTTGCTGCTGAGCTATATCCCCAACCTGGGAAATTTTTGAAGAAAGGAAAATAATATAAAAGTACTTTCCAGTACTGATTGAATAGAACTATGAATCTTTGCATTGAAAGGGTCTATGCCTTAAAATGCCATGGAAAGGGCTGGGGATTTAGCTCAGCAGCACAAGTGCCTGCTTGGCAAGCACAAGGTTGTGAGATCGATCCCTGGTTCCACAAAAAAAAAAAAAAAACCCATGGAAAAACAATAAAACTTTAAAAATTAAAGCATCATATAAGTAGTGAAATTTTAAAACATCACTAATAGGGAAAAAATTTAATGTTTTCAGAGAGAGGAGAAACTAAAGTTTTCTATAAGTAATCACGTTTATATTGAAAGTGTCAGCAACCACAAAAAATAGAAGAGTAGGATAGGCTACATTTTCAGAGAAAATCATATATCTATATCTGTATATTTGGGGGAGAGAGAGAAGGAGAGGAAGGAAGGAAGGGAGGGAGGGAGGGAGGGAGGGGGGGGGGGGGGGGGAGGGAGGGAGGAAGGAAGGAAGGAAGGAAGGAAGGAAGGAAGGAAGGAAGGAAGGAAGGAGTCTACCACAAAATGTATTTACACTTCAGGAAAAGGAAAAATAGTACAAAGTTTTTTCAATAGATGGTGCTCACCTCCTGTAGGGGACCCTAGAGGATTTCCTATATCACAGAAAACCCACCATACTTTCAGTCCTTAGAGAAGAAACTAATAATGCAAGTGCAGCAATCTCAGGGACCAAGCAGCAGGTCACGGGATTAATAAGTGTCTAGAAGCTAATGGCCACCACCTTGAGCACCTCTTGTAACTGCAGAGGCCAAAGGCATTAATCTTGTATTAACCTCATGATGTCTCAATAAATTTAGTATTAAAATAGTTACACAAGTTTTTCTTTTCCTGAAGCTTGTATACACTTTTTGGTGGACTCTATAAGTTGGTGCATGCATTAGGTACCTATTGTATATGTATACTGTATATGTATTTTATAAATATGTATACTTAGCACATACACACACTTAAACACACTTAAGTCTTACCCTAAGTTTCAAATACTTTTATAAATAGACAAAGTAACTGAACAACAAAGTTTTAGGAAGAAGCTGAATAAACAAAAGTCTGTCAGAAATGTAGTATATGCTTTTTCTCCCATTATCATTCAGATTTTACAAATGTATGAACCCCCAAAATGGTACTGAACTTTTTTTAAATAAACAAATTGAAAAAAAATGTTTATTTAGTAGTTACCTGAATTTGTAACAGACATCTATTCTTTTGGTAGATAAGCTTCAAATCTTCTTGACTGGATTTTATTTTCATCAGCATGAAATAGTCACAGTTGCCCCTCTGAATTGCTTTCACCTTGATTTCTTTTCTTAAATCAGTAGTAACTTTCCTTGGTTAGCATTTGCCTGGCACATCCTTCAGGGTCATTTTATTTAGCTAGAAGGTTAAAATTACAGGGTCTCTTTCATAAAATGAAGTTAATCTGTTTACATTTGTTCTGGTTGCTATTAATTTATGACTTCTTTCATTTCTTCTCTCTGTCCTATTTTCAAATTATTTCTTTTCTCTCTTTTCATATTTTAATGGACTTGGTGAATTTTTTGTTTCTTTTTTCTTTTATTGGGTCTAATTGCCTACAGCCTCTATTTGACTTGAAGGATACCACATGTTCTTTGGCTGTGACTACAAATTATTGATCCATCACAACTCATCCCACAGATTTCTGGCCTTTATTCAGTTGAGAAACTTATTTTTAAAACTTTGTTTATAAGACAATACCATTGTCCATCCAAATTCTATGCATATTGTCACTCTAAAAACAGATGAATTCATTTGTTAACGTTAAGTAATGAAGCTAAATGTTCAATAACATTCATAATTTGAATGTTTAATCTTCTAAGAATAAACATCTAAAACCTTGAATTTATGAAGTGAATGAAAGTATTGAGCTATCATTGAAACTCACTTATCTGTTACTGTTTATTTGCCTTATAAAGTGTATTCACTGTTCACTGCAATACTATAAAGAACATCTGTCTTGATGGTGAAGTTTAAGAAGAAAACAACCTCCACTGATGACAGATCATTCTACATCTTTGGAGAAGTTCTGACACACAGTAAAATAAGAAAAATAAGTATATTGTAGGTGAATAAGAAAGAAAAATAGGGCAGGGATATGGCTCAGTGGCACAGTGTGTGCCTGGCAAGTGAGAGTTCAATTCCTGATACTAAATAAATAAATAAATAAATAAAATTTTAAAAACTAGAAAAAAATAAGTTATTTGCAGCTGGTATAATTTTTATACCAACAATTAAGGGAACATATAAACAAATGATTTTAATTAGTGGAAGAGCTCTACATGATTGCTGGATACAACATCAACAGATTTTTAAAAATAACATTCCTACTAACTAGCATCATTTGATTGGAAATGCAAAAAAAAAAAAAAAAAACTCATGCACCAAAGTAATAAAACTATAAGATACATAGTAAAATATGAATGAGGATATTTAACAACTAAAGGAGAAGTTTCTAAAACTGTTATATTGTAGAAAATAGTTCATTTAGTTCGCTTATGAGCCAGGCAACTAGTTAGCTAGAGGACCTAAGAGAGAGTGGGGTGACCAGCCATCTGGATAGAAATTACCAATAGACAGCAAATTAGAATTTTGGATAAAGAATGAATTTCCTCAGACAGCATGGAATGCAGCCTACACCCTATTAAAGGGAGGTGCAGACACTCCCTACTATGTCTCTGAATTTCAAGGAAATTGTAATGCAAAATAACCAATTTCTTGTGAGATCCCGGTTTCCTGTATCTCTCCTTGGAGAGCTGGCTTAAAGGCCAGTCAACTGATCATTTTAAATCCACAGAGCCACTGTGATGGTGACCACTAAGCAACTAAGCAGTTCCTGTGCTGCTCATCTATAAGTAGATCTAAATCAGGGGGACAGCTGGCCACCCCATTTGGGACCCCTTCTGGAAATCCAGGAGCTAGTCTCCTCCTATTCCTAATAAAAACTCTTCTGATTTTTTACTTTTGTTCCTGACTTTATTCCTCAGCATTTGCAGAACTGGATACACGTGGTATCAATATGACAAAATATATCCCAAATACATGAAGATACTGGGAAGGTGAAACATTGTAAAAAAATATCAGTTCTTCCCAGATTAGTCAGTAAATAGACTGCATTTCCAAACAAAATCTTAGAATTTTGACAAGTTAATCCTAAATTCATATGAAATTATAATACTCAAGATGAGCCAATTTTAAAGAAAAATGAGTTATCGAAAACATTATAAAAATATAGTCATTAATAACAACCAACGGGATAGAATGGAAAAACCTAAAAACATTAGAGTACACATATATGGGAAATTGGTATATAAACAGAAGTGAGACTACAAATCATTGGGGAAGAGATGTCCTATTCACTAAATAGAAGTGTGAAGCTATGGGGAAAATGTAACTGTAATTATGTCTTGCACAATATATGCAAATAAATTCTATATGGATTAAGGACCTAAATATAACAAATATAATTTTAAAATTGTACTAGCAAATATAGAGAAATATTTGTATGACCTTCCTGGAGTGGGGGGAATATCAAAAATAATATTGCCATATCTTCATCAGATTCTTGGATTTCATTCACACACTGTCTGTGTCTCAACTTGATCCAGGATTTAGTATAACACCCTTATTTCTCCAGAGCTGCCTTCCAAGGCGCAGGACACATTCAAGATTCTCAACTTCTCCCCACAAAAACAAATAAAACAGTGAGGGTTTGTAGATAGAGAAGGTCATTCTTTAGTCTCATAGCATCAATCCCATGTACCTGGACACGTAAGTATGTAATAACATGCTTCAAAGACAAGAAAACCCTATGAAGTGAAAGGCAACCAGGTTGTTCTCCATCTCAGGTGAAGGAGCTATAGAAGGTGACAGAATTAATGTAGTAGCAGGGAGTATCTAGGCTAAGATCTGAAGAAAAATGGTCCCCTGTCTGGGAAACTTTGAAATACTGTAATGCAAAGGAAAGGAAGATGTCTGTTTTCCTAAAATGTTTTGGAAAAAAAGGAATCAACCATCAATCTTGGAGAACGTGGGTAAACTGGCTTAGACATGATAGACTCCAATGCACTGATCAATTTGACCAAGACAGAAGCACTGGTCTAGGAGAAATGAAATGTGAACACCCGGGGAGAAAGAGAACATTGCTTTCCTGAATGAGCTGTGTTATTGTATAAATATAAAGTGTCCCTTAAAGACTCTTGTATTGAAGCCTTGATTCCTAGTACAGCAATGTCCACTGGGTTCATTAGAGAGGGTTGGGCTTCACTGGGACTTAGAGAGGTGATCAGATCATAAGGGCACTGGCCTCACCAATGATGATCAATTGACAGCTGCATAAGCTAGCAGGTACTGGGGTCCTACTACTAGCTCGGGAAAAGTAGGTCCCTGGGAATGCCTTCAGAAGGGATGTCTGGCCCCTGGCCCCTTTCTATCTGGCTGGTTTTTGTTCTCTTTACTTTTTGGCTGCCACGAGATAAGCCGCTATCTTCCACCATGCCCTTCTGCTATGATGTTTCTGCCTTAGAACCATTTTACAGACTGAAACCTCTGCAACTGTGAGCCAAAACAAACCGTTCCTTTCCTAAATTGATTTTTCTTAGGTATTTGTTCCAGCAATAAAAACCTGACTACACAAGCGCCAATTCTCTCCCTTGGAAAGAAAACTAGAGAGATCAAGCTCAACCAGCTCTGCCTCTGGGAATGGTCTACACAGTCCAATCTATTGAACAAAGGAGAAGCCTCTGACCTTTGGTATGACATGCTGCTGTCACACACACACACACACACCACTACATCCTGTTGCTCCAGCATATGGGCCATGAATCATTCACAAAGCTTCTGAATCAATTATTCATCCAAACCAAAGACCAAACACTTTGCTAATTGTGAGGGGAGGATGACTGAAGAGAGAAATCTCTGCCCTGCAAACAACTGACAGTATTAATACTTCATTTATCTTAAATGAAATAATAATAGCACAAACACGGGGAAAGAAAATGAGCTCCTCTTAGTTCACATGAGATGCCTCCAAAGCAGGAGGAAAGAAGCTCAGTGATCTCCCCTGGAGTCCTGGTTCAAGGACCCACTTGCTGTCACTCCAGTCTGCACCTTCATCTCAGTTGCACTATAAGCTCAGCATCCACACACTGCCATAGGCTCTAAGTCATGGCCCAGATTTTTATTCCTCTAGGTGGGCTCAGCACTTGGAAGTATACCCAGAGCAGACTGCGAGTGAACGTTCTCCTTGGGAAGGTATGCACAAGACCCCACTTTTAAGGCCTGCACTTACTTTGCATTTGTTAGGCTCCTGCTATGGGTCTGAGACTACTCAAGTCACCCCAGAGAGCAGGGGATGGAGAAATGGACCCTACCTCAGTTACAGTGAAGAAGTGAGAATAGAACAGGAGGGAACAAAATGTCCTCCTGCGTATGGAGGGAAAGTCAGGAAAGTGTGAGGTGGGGTACCCATAGCAGGGTGATTGTCTCTTTAAGCAGCCAACTCTTGAGCTGGTTCCCACAAAACACAGCACTGTGGCAAGGACTGGCAAAGGCAGGAAAGATACAAACAGCAGGGTGGTAGCAAGGTGGGGAAATGGAAGAGGCCCATTTGAGATGAATGACACCATAAAGTCTGCACAGCTGGTGTAAAGGAGCCCTGGTGACAATGAGAAAGCAAACCAAAGGACTTCTGGACAGGACGAGGAACAGATTCCGGTGAGGCAAGACTCGGATGCCTCATGCCAAACAGCTTCTCTTGCCTATCAAAGGGGAAGAAAAGTTTGTCAAAATGTCCTTATCAGGAGAGAGGCGGAAAGAAGCCTTTTAAATTGATCGTGCGATGACTGACCACAGCAAGGATAAGCCTGACTTAAAATATGATGCTCTGGCAGAGAATGGATCTACCGATGATCCTGACAAGGGCACATATGACAGAAACAAGCACAAAGAAAATTAAGATCTTGGTGACCAACTATAGTTGAGCAACATCAACCTGGGAGGTGGGGGAGGGAAGCTCCTATATACAAGCCTGTAATACAACCAGGCAGTTCCAACTCTCTAAAATCCAGCCATCCAAAGCGTAACAGTTACACATAAATGAAATGGCTAGGATCATAAGCAGCTTGCCCGGAACCCCAGTGTGGCCTGGCTCTACCTGGAGCAGACTGCGCCACTGCTGACTCACTTGAAGGTCTTCACCTTAAAAACAAATGGATACTGACTCCATGGATAAAAATGATGGTGTTGGGAAGGGTGCCATTCTGTAAGAAAAGTATTTCCCGCTCAAAGAGAAAATGTCAAAAAAAAAATAGGAAAAAATTTAAAACAAAAATTTTAGTGTGAGAAGTTACCCTCTGTAGAATGTCTTTTCGTGCTTGCTAAAAACAAATAAAAAAGAATTATTTCTAGTCTTTTTTTTTTTTTTCGGTCTTTTTGAGACAGGGTCTCGCTATGCAGTTCAGGCTGGCCTTGAGCTCACTTTGTAGCCCAGGCTGGTCTCAAACTTGCAATGATCCTTCTGACTCAACCTCCCAAGTGCTGGGATTACAGGTGTGTGCTACCATGCCCAACTTCTAGTCCTTTTCTGTCTTTAACTATATAATAAACTTAAAAGAAGAGTTGCCTTTCAAAAATCATTAAAGAGGCTTCCCTTCACATGAATACAGAGAAGACAGTCTTCAGTTTACCTTATGGGAAAATGGGTCTGCTCCCAAGCAACAGGCCAGGATCATTAGCAAAATAAGAGCTAAGTCACTGTGGTCCCTATGGCAAATTATTTTTCAAACATCCATCCAGGAGGTTTTGCCTGCCAGACCAATAAACTACAGAAATCTATCCCCCAGTAAATTCTCAGGGTTGGATCATCCAAGCAAAGAAAAGGGCAAATTGTTCAAGGTTGGGGCATTAGGGATGCTAATGCAGGAGAAGGATAATGTTGGAATGACTTACAGAAAGATAGTGGAATCCAGCCTTGGTGCAGTTTATAGAAAGAAGTTAGTTAAAGGAAGGAAAAGCCCTTCACATTCTTTCAACAGAATCAATAATAAGGAGAAAAAAAAAGCCGTGAGGGGAACGTACCCACAATGCTGCTTACATTCAAGAGTTCTACTCTATATAGTGCATAGCACAGAGGCTAGAGACGAAATATAGATGCAGTTACAGTTTGATGCGGGCATAGATATGCTCCACAGACGGGTGCACTGGAGGGCAGAGAGTAAGCCTTAGGTCCGCACCTATCTTCTTCAGGAGCTGCAAAATTTCTTCTTATTCTCACTTCTTATTTTTACTTGTCTCTTCCATCTCATCCCTCTAGCCCAGCAGCTTCTAGAAGCCTATTCAAACTTTAATGGGCTCCTTTCCCTGCAGCACTGAGGTGTGAACACATATTGCTGCCTAATGTACCTCTGTGACCCTTCTAATGCTGTGAGGAAGGGATGGAAGGAAGGTGGACACGGAAAGGTACCAGCAGCAACAAAGGAATCAAGACACTTTCACCAACACCCTTCTAACTTCCTCAATACTTCTGCGAGCTATGATCGTCATTTAATCTTAAAGTAAGACTCAAGCAGGTGGCTAGGCCTGTAGTCATACCATCAATAAGGACCACTCCCAGGATCTGATCAATTTTGGGTTAGGTAGGATTTTTGCTGTAACATACTTTATTTCTCACTGGAATTGACTGGGTTTAACTGTCAAACTATTAGGTACACGTAACTGTAAACTCAGCATAAAAGTTAGTGCTGTGTGCTTAAGCATGCTTACAGGCCCACAAAGGAGTAGGGACGGGAAACAAAACTTTAAAACGACCAAAAGTAGAGTCACCATCACAGAATTTAATAATTTGCTTGATAATTTTAGGGAGCTGATTTAGGAGATTATGATCAATGCAGAGTAAAAATAAGGAAAAAGAAACAAAAAAACCCAGTCATAATGTCTATTGAATGGCAAACAAAACAAATGAAAGGAAGAAACGCAAGAGCAACATTATAATAAATATCAATGTGATATGTCCTCGCAAAACCGGAAGGCTCAGATAGCTAAACAAAAAGCAACACAAACAACATGGGAATTTGTAGGGTTTTGATTATGTAAGTGTGAAGGCACAGAAAGTAAACAAGGAAACAGAAAAGAAATACAATTATCAATGTTTTGGAATATGTACACTTAAAACAAGAAGTGGAACAAGAACTCAAAAAAGGGTAAGAAGAGAATAGAACCCTACACACACCAGCCTGGCATTATAGCTCCTAGTCAACAGATACCAAGTAAATGCAGTTAATCATGTATAGTTTGAAACCTGGATCCTGGGTAAACTGAGAGCTGTGAATACAAACACAAGAAGTGATTCCAGGACACTAACGTCTGCAGTATGGACTAAATACCTGTGTACCCTCAAATCTGTAATGAAAACCTCATCACCAGTGTGATTATATTTGGAGGTGGGGTCATTTGTAGGGAGTTACTTTGTCTTCCCGAGGATTTTGCTCTTTTGAAGAATTAGTGCCCTTATAAAAAATCCCAGAGAGCTCCTTTAATGTGAGGAAAGATACCTGCCTATGAACTAGGAAACGGGCCTTGAAAGACACTGAAACTGCTTTGATCATGGACTTCTTGGCCTTTAGAACCTTGAGAAATAAATTTCCATTGTTTATAAGCTCTCCAGTCCATGATATCTTTGTTACAGAAGCCCAAATAGACTAAGACACCTTACCGATATTTAGCCAGACAGAAGGCAGTGTGATCCAACACAAAAACAATAGACTGAAAATACAAACGTATCAGCTAATCCCAACTACAAGAATTTCTGAGACACTTAGAGTGACTCAAAGAATGTATTTGCTCAGTCTATACCTTCTTTTCCTTATCAATAAACTGGAAAATAGTAATAGATACTATTTCTTCAAAACCTACTGTGTACAAAGTGCTCTACATGTATCATGTCAGTTAATACTCATGAAATCTCACTAACGCCTCAACCCTTTGTTTCTCAATGAAGAATCTGAGAGTCAGAGGTTAAATAACGTGTTGTGGGTCACAGAGCCAGATTCAACTTCCAATGTAGGACTAGTTTTGTTCCTTCCATCCTGCCAAGTAGTAATTCTATGCTATAACACTAACCTGTTTTAAAAGGTTCAGTAATACATCTAAAATGTTTTCAAAATCAAAATTATGTAATCCTAGCACTTGAGGAGGCTGAGGCAGGCTGATCAGAGTACACAGCCAGACTGGAATGCATAGTAAGACTATCCAAAAGAGCTAATATTTAAAAATTCAACGATCTGTTGTCTTTTTCATCTTTTAAAATAAAAAGACATTTTCCTGATAACTAAAACAATAGTCTTTCATAATTCCCCTGGGTGGATTTTGACATATCAACAGAAATATCCTTTCACCTTTCTTAGTTAAAATGCTCATTAATTTTTTAAAAATCCAAGATAGGTAGCCACTAGGATACAAAACTCAGAGATGGCAATGTAGTGTTGTAGTTAAAACATGGACTCTAGAGCCAGATACCTCAACTGAATTCTGTCTCCACTAACTGCTAGCAGTGTGATATGGGGAAAATTATACCATGTGTTAGTCCTTTGCTATAACAAATTACCTGATTCTAGGTATTTTATAATTTAAAGGGGTTTAGTTAGCTCACAGTTCGGGAAATTCAACATTTATTTAGCTCTGATGAGGTCTCCCTGGGCTAGATCACAATAAGACAAAGAAGTGGAAGGGGAAATGGCTGGAAGCAGAGGACAGCAAGCACATATGGTAACCTTGCTTTATTGCAACCCACGCTTGCAAGGCCTTGGGTGTAATCCCAGCATGCACATGCATGCGCACACACACACACACACATACACACACCAGCCTCCTTCACTTCCCACTTGGTCCCACATCATAGAATTTCCATCATCTCTCAACATCACCACACTGTGACCAAGCTTCCAGTATATGTACCCTTAAGGACACACTCAAAGTATGTAGATCTATAGCACCCTAGATTCCTCATGTAGTGGGCATAAGAATATTTACCTAACAAGATTCTTTTGAAAATTAAATGGAAAAAATAGTTACATGTAGTTATTAGCACTGACTACCAGTTGTTAGGTCAGCAGTCCCCGTTACTCACTGAATCCAGCTGTCACGCTCCCTCTTCCCCTTTTTGCCTCCTGACCAGTCTCCCTACAGAAGGGTCATTGCTGGGCTAATGAGCCCATTTCCAGAGTCACAGAGGAAAAATCAAGGGGGTTGAATAACTTGGGAAATATTTTTCTGAAATTCCTTTCCTTACAAACAAGATACCAAACTGGCTTCTTCTCTTACAACTGAAAAAAGGACAACTTTTCTAGATCCAATTTCAGAATCCTATATAGAAGGCAGGCCAAAAACTTCAGCAAGAAGCAACATAACTGACACCTCCAAGGACCATCCCAGTACTGTAGCCACAATAATACAGTAATTCCTTCTCCGAAGACCCATGGACAAACAACTGTTTGCTTCCAACTCTAACCTATTTGGTGTAGCTGCACATAGCTCATAACTAAACTTTTAACTCCTCACCCTTCTTGGTACAAATTAAGAGTAGAAAAGACATTACTAAATGGAAAAGCTGGTTTTCCCTCTAAAATTGGCCTCTGGTCCACTGTCCCATTGAGCCACAGAGTTTGCAGTTTGACAAATGTTAACCAACAGTGATATCCATATTAGCATGGACATTTTATAAATAGTCTCAGCTAGCTATCTACGTTTGAGCTTTGCTATCTGGAAGACAGTGAAAACAAATAAACACAAATATGAAACAAATTAATTGGTGCTCGTACTTTAAAAAGAAGCAACAAAAGGGCTCAACAGCTTCTTACACTAGCATCTAGCATCAAGTGTCAACAGTTGCTATAATGGAGCAAAAGGAAACCAATTCCCAATGATCTTACACCTTTCTTACTGAACTCTATTGCTGCCGTTCTTACCCCTCATCACTAGCCGTCCACGTGGCAAGGCTTCCACAAAGAGGGACAGATGGACAAACAGGAAGCCAAGAGCACAAAACAGGACAAGTTTATTTCCACAACCTTTTCTCCGATCAAGTGGTATTAGGCCTAAATACCTAAAATTTTTGTAGCTGACTCAAAGCTCCTTGAGGGATCTTATTATTTTTCTTTTCTATTCCACTACCTAATAAAAGGTTTTATATATGTAAATATTTCTTGAGTCAATAAACATTATTGATAATTAAAACATTTACTAGAGATCTCCTTCATATATGACAATTTACATACATTTTCTTACTTAACCCATATATTGACAATGAAGAATTCGCTATCTCGTGCCCTGAACTGACTCTCTCCTTTCCACAGGCTGGGAAGCAGCCACCAGCTAGGATTGAGATCTCCCAGTTCCACCCGCAACTAGGTTGAGCCACGTAAATACTCCTTATCAATGGGACGAGGTAGAAATAATGGTATATAACTTTTATATACCAAAAAATACATACAACATTTCTTCTTTACACTCGCTCTTGCTACCTGTATTTAAGGAGGTAAATCCTGAAATCCAGAGGATGGAAGTATCACAGATAGCCTGGGTCTCTAAATTACCAACTGGAGAAAAGTCAAAAACACCAGTAAGAGCACATGAGTCTGTTTAACAAACGTGAGATAAACCTATTATATTAACCCCTTGAAATTGGGGAGGTTATTTGTTAAAGCATCTATCCCCGCTCAGTCCAGAACATTTGATCTTGCAAGAGATATTTTTATATTTTATATAAGTGAAACTCAAAAATGTTGAATAACTGGCCCAAAGTGACTTCTAAGTAAAAAAGCTAAAGTTCAAGCTCAGGTCTGCTAACACCAAAGCCTTCAATTCTTCTGTTGCATTGGTGAGACGTGGGTACATATCTGTGAAACTACTATGTCCTCCCAGGATCCAGTGTGGTCTAGGCAACATCAGACAAAACTTTTTCATTCCTCCCTGACCTGATTAGATGGTAAGCTCCATGTGGACAGGGACCATAGCAATCTTTATTCATTACTGGTGTATTCTGCACCCAGTGTAGCACCTGCCCTCAATGGGCACTTAATAAACGTATGATGGCTTGTTAGATGGAAGCATGCATGGGCAGAGGGAGGGAAAAAGATGCATTATCAAAAGCAGTTTAATGAAAGAGCACCAACTACCTCTTCCCGTCCACATCCCACTTCTTCCTGCAATAAGGACCAAGGATGGAAAGATCATCACAGACATTAAATTATATTTTTCCTAATTCAGTTTCCCTTGCACTCTTAGCTTGCCAAGAATGTATACATTTCCACAGGTGAGATTCAAGGTGCAGAGATATTCCTCCCAGATGTAACTTTGCTCTCCTCTCTCGAGCAGTAATCAAAGCAAGATACATGTTCTTTTACAACAGTAAAACAAGGCATATATACATGCCTTGTACTAGGGACTGAACACAGGGCCTTTGCATGTACCACCATTCCCAGTTATGCAGCTTTCTTCTTGATGTCACTATACCTTCTAGAGAAGCTTTTTTCAATAGAGTCCACAACAGCTTTTTAAAAATACGTTACTTTCTGACCCTACCCTCTTCTTAATGCAGACATTGAGGCTTACAGAAGCCGGGGCACTTGTCCCTCACCACCAGAGCTAGTAAACAGAAGAGTAAAGCTGTAAATTCAGGTTGGTTTGTCTACAAAAAGCCCAAATCATTAAACACTATGCTTTGCTGACTCACAAAAGAAAAGAAAAATCACTACTTACTCCACAATGCTTTTGAATATATTTATGTTTACAAATCACAACAAATCCACACATCTCAGAACAGAAATTACACCGTGACACATATTTGTGAAAACATGACTTGAGAACCCATAGTACTGGGTGTGGCAGATTGGTTTATCCACTGTAATAACCCAAGCTCCAGCGCCCACAGCCCACAGGCTGAAAATCCTTGGAGTAATGATTCTTGAGATCTGTTCCTGCTTTCACTTGCCACGAGTCTGTGATTCTAAAAATTTGAGTTTCTGGCTAACTTCTTGGTGCTGACCTTAGTTTGGTTTCAGGTCAGTCAGAGCAGAGATGAGGGGTGCTGAAGGCAGGTAACTGAAATAAAAGAAGCTCCTCCTCCTATACTTGTAGTTACTACCAAGTCAAGCTTCAAATCTGGGATGAGAGTCCCTCTCCTCCTCTATCATCACAATCATGATAAAAATGGTGCACCTAGGACCTTTTTCCAGAAAGGCATATTACTTAGGGAATTGGGAGGCCTCTGTTTCCCTTTCCGAATAGAGTTTGAGAGAGGTAAATTACAGAGCACTGTGAGCTCCCCACAAGAAGAAGCCCCTAAATCACAAATGTTATATTTATGGTGATTAATAACCAGAGTCCAATTTCGATTCCAGATTCAGCATCATGATGTGTCATGAGCCTAAGAAACAGGGAAAGGAGAAACATCCCATAAACAAGCATGTGGGCTGGCTTGATCTTTTGACTATTGTTCTATTTGGAAAATAAAAATCATAATAATCATATAGCAATGTTCTCAGCAAAGCATTTTTAAAATAATTTCTCTGCTGAACATTGAAAATAAAAACCCACACACTCATCAATTCTTACCCATTATTTGAATCGGTAGGAGATGCTCAGAGTGAATTCTCAGAGGGCAGGAGCTATGTCTCCATTCCGGGCAGGTTAGCAAATCTTTAGAATGTAATAGGCTAGATTATAAAGTCTGTAGACTGGGGTTTGGTGCAGCTCCAACAGGTTAAGCAAAATTACAGTTGAGGGCCAATGTTTGAAGGAGGAGGCAAGAGGGAAGACAGGGAGTCTTTGAGGATGCTAATTCTAAGTCCCAAATTTCGAGCAGACAGCCATTCAGGAAGTTGTTCTTTCTGTTAAACATTTCCCCTCCCCTGCAAGTCTGTCACTGTCCTGTTTGGAACCGTTTAGTGGCCTCCCACTGAACACCACAGAGATGCCATGGAGGCCCTGGGGGATGTGGTCCTTGCCTCCCTTAGTTGACTGTCACCACGGGCCTCCCTAGGCTTCCTTTTTTTTCCCCCAGACCTGCCAGGGCCTCTTCCATCTCCAGCCCTGCACACCTGCCCTACTTACTGCCTAAGACTCTCCTCCTCGTCCTACCCACTTCCTCTTCTTTCCCACCCTAGCTAAAGGTATTGCACAGTTTTATCAATGGTTTCTTGAGCACCCTCCCTTCAGATTAGGTTAGGGTTACAACGAAAAGTTCTCCTACCACCCTACCACTTCTTCTTTGTAGCAGCTGATACACCATCAAATTGAAATTTAATTTTATGTCTGTCTTCTCTGCTAGACAGCAAGCTCTAAAACAACAGAAACAATATCTCTGTCTGCTATATCCTTAGCAATCAGCATGGTGTCTGAAAACAGGATGTGCTCAATAATATTGGCTGCCTCTGTCTTTCCTTCCCTCCCACATCTGTCCTTACCATGTAGTCCCATATTCTATGCTGGGTACCAGGCCAGCGGGTCAAGTCCTGGAGATGCATGGTCCTGGCGGTTGCCCCCTCAGCCAGAGTTCTGACTAAGCCTCAACAGCAAAGATACCGAAAACCAGCTCAGACTCAGATCAGCTTCAGTCTCCCCCTTGCCAATCAAATGGACAGAGGAAAGACCCCCACAAAGGCCAGGTGGGCCCCGGAGAGGAGGTGGAGGAGGAGATGAGAGATGGGCACTTCCCAGGGTGACATAAATCATTAGAAATGCATTATGGATGCTACCTAAAATGTAAGACAGCCACACTTGTCACTCTGTCTCCCAGTCACTGTCCAAGAGTTAGAAATCTGAGAGGAAAGTCATGGCCTTGAGCCCTTTTGCTAGTCATCCTGTCACACAGATCCAGGCTCCTGACAAAAGACTGGCAATCAAGAAAGAAGGAAATGAAAGACAGGAGGAGGAGGAAGTAGGAGCTCAGCCCCCCACCCCCACCCCCACCCCCCCCACCCCCGCTCCGGACACAGCCTCTCTGACAGGACCTCCTGCTGAAGGAAGCCAACTCCTCTGCAGCCCTCCCCCTCAGCTCCAGGCAGGGCAGAGGAAGAGCCGGCCCCTGACCTTGTGTGTGCTTTAGAAGTGGAGCGACGAATGGGGAAACAGAAGACAAAGATAAAGAAAGGGAAGACAAAAACAGATGTCTCAAAGATGTAATACTTTATTATTAATCAAGTTAAAAACGAAGGCCTTTGTCTCAACCTTTACCCTTGAAATTTCTTTGCTGTCCTTGTTAATAATTAAACTGCGTAAGATTTTACCAGTGTTGATAAAATTGGTTATACTACTAAGAGGAAATAAGATATATCCATTGTTTCATTTGGAATAAACATCTGTCTTGACACAAAATGATAACTAGTGGAAAACCGAAAATTAGATATAGTTTTGGAGTTTGC
The DNA here is from genome assembly GCA_004027455.1 of Hydrochoerus hydrochaeris. Taxonomy (NCBI): domain Eukaryota; kingdom Metazoa; phylum Chordata; class Mammalia; order Rodentia; family Hydrochaeridae; genus Hydrochoerus; species Hydrochoerus hydrochaeris. The sequence continues at coordinate 54,333 of PVLA01008645.1, forward strand.
AGGAAGTTTCAGTGATATTTGTTTCTCTGGTTACCAGGTACTACAGAGATAAGAGGCTAATCTGAGAGAGACCTACAGTACCATAGTATTTTGCATACTTCCAATTTTTATACACTTTTAAAAATGGTACTCCGGGTACTTTATGTGCATTTTAACATTATCTTCATAATATCACTGTCCTGGAGGGAAGGGCTTGCTGTCCATTGATTTTGATGTTTTTACTTCATTGTTTTGTAAAACACTCACAGAGAAAGTTTATTGTACAGTAGACAGAGCATGAGCTTTAGAATTGTTGGTCACAGAATTAAAATGCCAATGCTGGCTGGGTATGATGGTGCACTCCTGTAATCCCAGCACTCAGCAGACTAAGGCAGGAGGGTCACCTTGAGTTCAAGGCCATTGTAAACTACATAGCAAGGCCTTATATCAAAACCCCCCCAAAAAATAAAATACAATGCCAACGTTATCCCTTACTTAGAAGTTGGTTGGTCTTCAGCCACTGATTCAGCCTCTTTGAGTTTTGGCTTCCTCACCTGAGAAATGGAGATAATGTCTGCCTTACATTTCTATATTTATAATAATACAGTTAGTTATACACTAAACAATGATTTAGTCAACAATGGACTACATTAATGACAATGGCTCCATAATATTATACTGCCTGGGGATACCATAGACTTTCTTAGGTTATATAAGCATACTCTATCATGTTTACATAGGGGCAAAGTACTTAAAGATGCTCTGCTCAAAACTTATCTCCACCATTATATGATACATGACTGTATGTGCAAGCATGGATATGATGTATGGAGACTTCTGCATTGAAAATGCTAAAATAAGACACAAGCTCCTGAAAAAATGGGGGTGGTCACTATTCTGTTTGCTTGACACAAGCCTTGGTGAGGAAGCTAGGGGAAGTGCTACCTTCTCAGAAATGAAGCTTCATGAAGGAAATGGAAGCAAAGAGGGTTTACTGTCACTAGATCTCAGGTGGAAAGCACATGGGCTCAGTACCAGAGCCCAGAACCCTGAATCATTCAACACATTATGTTAAACTCTGTGTTTTTATGGAAGGTGTGTGTGTGTGTGTGTGTGTGTGTGGTTCTGTGTGTCTGTGTCTGTCTGTGTCTGTGTGTGTTTCAGCTAAATATAATCATCTCATTTCTCAACACCACCAGCTGACTGGTCTGAATACAACAGCAAAGAAGCAGCAGGGCTCATGCTAAGAGTAGAGAGAAGGATTGCAACAAGGTCCTGCTCTTGGAGCTATGCAAACCAGGTTCCAAGTCCCACTTTACACATCTCATCTACATGACCCCCAGACAATCTGCTTTGCCACTGGAGTTTCCATTTCCTCTCCTAGGAAAAGCATAAGGGAACCATGGGAAAATTCATTATTCTCCCAGACCTGAGTCCCAGCATTTCAGCTTTGGTAAACTTAGATTTGTTTTTACATCTCTTTTAAAACAGCACACCCTCTTTTCCTCTCAATATCTGTATTGCCCCACCTCACTTCTTTCTTTTGAAACCACTCTGTACTCAACATATCTATTTCCGGACTTCCATGACACATATATTAAATAGCCCCAGTGCATTCTCACATTTTACACTGACTCACTTATAGTTAACTGTGAGCTATATTTACAACATATGCACAGTGTGCAAATCTCTACCCAAGTGAGGAGATACAGGTCATCCACAGAAAGGAAATATAAACACTCGTTTAATCCTCAGTTCCATCTTGGAAGCCTGTAGAATGAACACGTACACTATGGTCACCTAGGCTTTGCAGATAGGCCTTGCAGTTTTCACCATCCTGTTCTCCCTCTTCTACAAATGCTCTTTAAGAGTATGTGCATTTAACTGCCTTAAAATGGGAGTTCCAGGCCACTGGGGGTGGCCTGCCTTGGAAAGCACCTTGCCATAATGCCTCTCCCTAAATCACCTAGAGTGAAAGCAAGCCAAGAAAAAGACATCCTAAATCCCACTGCGACAGCAAGGAAGAAATGAGGATCAGTAGAAAGGAGGTAAGAGAAGTCATAATTTTTAAATTTTATACTTTTAAGAAAAACTGCAGCTTTGTGACACAAATCTTACAATCCTTTTCTTCTTTCCAGGAAGCTCACTTCAAAAAAAAAATTATTTCATGAGGGTCTCACAGATAAAGTGAGCCCCTAAGTCTGGGGCTATGCTTTTCACATGAAAATTGCTCTTCCTCAGACAGACCTCCATCCTCAAGAAAGCAGCATTATTAAGTGGGCAGCACCTCTCCAAACTCCAAATACATCCATAGGGCTTGAATTCTAACCTAGCCCACCAAATGGGCAGCCTGACATATGTGGGAGTGTTCACTCTGTATCACCCATCTCAAAGACATCCCCAAGACCACATAAAAACCCCAGCTCCAGATTGTGAGGCACATGTTTCTTGATGGCCTACATGCTATTCTTTGAGAGTATACTTTGTAATTCTGCCTAATAAGCCTCCAAATCTGCAACTTACTGCTCTTTGGAAGGGAACCTCCTTGGACCCTATATTGTGACAAAACCACACAGAGACTTTGACATTTCCTTCACTTTCTCCAGGTCTTTGTTTTCTTTGCATATACCAAAGCTAATTCAGCTCCTACCATCATGGGTGGCAAATAGACTTTCAGGAAAGAGAAACCATCAGACACCAGTACCTTAACCCTGGAAAACAGTAGGTGCTTAATAAATATCTATTCAGTGAACCAATGTGCAACTAAATGCGTGGGAAGGGGAAACAAAGTTAATATACAAGAAAAAAAAACTACTACTCAAGGAGCAACTGCCCATTAATTATTACCGGCCACTCTCCTTGGAAGCCTCCCTGAAAAAGCTGGGTTTGTCACAGGCACAGAACTATGAAGAACTCTTTAAGCTTTTTGTCTTCCTCTTATCCTGAAATGATATACTATATTCTAAGAAGCAAGAATAAAAACAGACAAATTTCTGCATCTTAACCTTGTCTATTCCATCACCCACCCATCTCCCTGAACCACAACTGGAGCTGAAACAATGTTCTGATAAAAAGAAACTTGGGGCCAGGAGCAGTTGTGCTCCCCAGCCAGGAGCTAGAAATGAACAAAGAGGCAAGGAGGGGGTGGAACAGCTGCCACTCTGCCGGGAGAAGGGTTGAGAAGCCTGAGGCCTAAAGACTCAAGAGCTCTCCACTCTCCACATCAAGGCGCTGCATTCCTAGTCTCCGGCCTCGCACAGCTGGGTAGCCCCAAACCCAGTATGTCTCTTCATTCAGCCTCAGCTTCCCCATCTCCAAAATAATAAGCTCCTAAACCTCCTCCCTCTATTTATCTTTTCCTTGCTCCCCACCTCCACACCTTCACCCACCTAGAACACAAAGGGTGAGTCAAAAGTAGGTCTGTAAAACCCTGCTGGGCTCCCTGGCCTGGAGATGCTATATAATACCCCAGGCTATCACACAGTTCCTGCAGAGATTTAAACTGGGCAGGGGCTCCCCCACCCCACCCCACCCGGGGAATGCATTTGCAACACTTCCCCCACATTCCCAGCACCAGAGAGACAGTGTTCCCAAAGGAAAACTGTGCTTTCCTGGATCTTTAGCTGCTAGGGAAATTCATATGTTAGGACAGCCTCCTTTACAGAAAACCCTCTAAAAATACCTATTGATATATATTTAGCTCCAGATATCGTCCTCCTACCAACAGGCTGCGGGCTGAACCACCCTGCATGTGCCACTGGCGACAAGCTGGGGGTGCACACTGGCAGCTCTCAGCTCTTCTGCAGCATTCCCTAGGCTTTTCTCTTCCTCGTTCCTGTTTTCCTTTGTCTTCCCTCTCTGCTTGGCTATGCAAATTCTCCCAAACTGCAGCTAGTGACATGGAGATTGCTCCCTTCTCGTTTTCATGCCTTTTCTTAGAGGCGATTTCAGGGTAAAAAAAGGAAAAAGAGAGAGAAGGAAAAAAGGAAGGAAAGAAGGAAGAAAGATTTACACAGCATCTAGAACAGAATTGGAACTAGGATTTCACTCCCTTTTCATCCTTGCTTAAAGCTTTGAGAGGTCCCCTGAGGCTCCCTGTTTCAAGTATAGACTCCCAGCTAGACCCAGACTGTCACACACACACACACACACACACACACACACACACACACACACCCCTGATCTCTCCATGCATATGTCTCACTACTCCACGTGCCAGGTTCCCAAAGCTGTCCTGCTGTCTGTCTGTCTCTCTCCATCCTCCCCACCTCCTCCTCCTCCCAGCAAAGCTCTTCCTCCTCTTTTTCCAGCAAACTTCCCCTGTTGGAGCCTCACTTTCCATTTAAGGTAATTTCCTTCAAGAAGCTTTCCCTGAGAAGTGCCCCTGAAGGAAATAGGATACCCTTTTCCTAAGTGTCCAAGGCACGTATCATCATTGTTCCCGATGTGGGACACTAAGACCTACCTCACCCATAATTAGCACCTGCCTGGCACATTGGATATGCCTGACAGTATGTCCAGTAATTGCCTGGTCAGGGGTGACAACCTCACAGAGTATCAGACACTTCCTGGAGCTTGAACTACATCCAGAGTTAAGGCACAACCAAAACAGGTCATCTCCTACTGCAAAACTGGCAAAACGGATGGCAGACTGTGCTATGAGCTAATTTTCATTTTTTGGTGGGAAAATAGACTACATCACCATCCATGAGTAGCTCTGAATTCAAGAAAAGACATGCATTTCCACCAGCACTTTAACATACAACAGAAAAAAAAAAAAAGGAGTTCCTAAATGGAAAGGCACAGCGCACGCCTCAATATTATGCCTGAACCTAAGGGTGCACAAGGGAAATAAGCAGCGAAGGCCACATTTCTCCAGCAGCACAGTAACAGCCAGGGTCATCTCCGAGCCGGGGCACCAGTGTGACTCAGCCAGGGAGCCCAGTCACTGAAAGCAAGCAAGACCTCGTTCAAACTCTGGCTTTATCACAATAAACCCCCACCCGGGTCCCATTCTCTGCAGGCTCTGGTTCCAAGACCCCCAGTGGCTACCGAAAAGCACAGAGTGCCTGTATATATTGTTTTTTCCTACCCATACATACTTTCATAAAATTTAATTTGTAAATTAGACACAGTAAGAAATTAACAACAATAATAATTAAATACAACAGTATGCTGTAGTAAAATTGCCTATATCACCACTCTTGCAATTTGGGGCCATGATTAAGTGAATTAAAGGTTACCTGAACATAAGCACTATGACGTCATAGTGGTGGATCTGACCACAGAGAGGACAGTATGCATTACTTATGGATGGTATATACAATGTGGATACACAGGATGAAAGAATGATTCATACCCTGGGAGAGAGGGAACAGGATGGCTTAAGATCTCATCATGCAATTTAAAACTTATGAATTGTTTATTTCTGAAAATTTCCACATAATATTTTCAGACCACAGTTGACTAAAGTTAACCATAGAAAACAAAACCATGGACAAGGAGAGACTACTTACCATTCAGGTAAGAGCAAGTTACTTAGCCTGCCTGTGCCTTACCTTACCTCTAAAATCGGCCTCGGTTATAATCAAACCTAAAAATTTGACCTCATGGTACCATGTTTTAGGATTAGAAATACTATTTATAAAACATACTATTTGGTGTAGATTTCAATATATGGCAACACTTATATGTCCAATGTGCTTGTTGAGATACAGACTGCTGCTTTCTTCTCTCTTGGGCCCCTTCCCACAACCTCTCAAAGGTTACCTTTTCAAATTTTAGCCTTCACCTCCGTCCCCTGGATAGGAAACAGTACCCAAGAAGTAACACTGAAAACCTGGTAAACAGCCCCTGAGGACTAAAACCTCAATATCTCCTATGGCCCATGGAGTAGGGCCCCAGCCTTCATTTCCTTAAAACCCAATGATCAGAATGTGAGCAGGCCAGGAAGATGCAGCTATAAATACAGACCCCCAGGAAGACCCCAGGGAAGGCGCAGGAGCAGGCAAACCCTCTCTAGCCCAGCCGAGGCTTCCCTGAGCATTCACCTTTGTAGCCTATGGGTGACAACAGAATCTGGGGATGGAGCAAGTGACTCAACCCATTGACATTTATTGAGTCCTGACCAGATACCAGACACTGGGCAGGCAGGGATGAAAAGGTGTCCGTCCTACCATGGCTTAGGAGTGCCACTGACTTCCTCAACAGGAGCCATACATTTCAGGTTCGATAGTTTATTATTAAGATTAATGTATAAGGGCTGAGGATATAGCTCAGCACTGGCAAGCACAAGGTCCTGAGTTCGATTCCCAGTACAGAGAGAGAAAGAGAGAGAAATATATAATAACAATTACCAACATCAAATAATTTGGAATATTCAGGTCAGCTGAGAAGTGTTAAAAAATAGCATCTCCTAAATTTTTACCAATACAGAAGAGATCCCAAGTTCTATAAGATAAAACTTTGTTTTAAAAAATAGTAAATTATGGTATGTATCAGTAGAACGAGGACAGATTAATTTGAGTGTTTCTCAGTCCCAGCATTTACTTCTGCATTTAAAAATACTAGTTTTGCTTAATAAATAAATGAATGGATAAACGAGAGAGTAAATAAACAAGTCAATTAATAAGCAATCAGCTGGATCTTCTGATCTAGTTTTATGTATCACACCACATTATGCAGAGAGATATGTAACATGCCTCTTCGTCACAGAGCAGGGATGTTATCTAAGCCCACAGAGAGAAGTCTTAGGAAGGACACACAGGCTCTTACCCTCTTCAAATCACAGGTACGGCACCAGCTTCCCACTGGAATCATTTGCTTAACTACATCCTTCCCTGCCTTTCTACCACTCACCTGTTTCTCAGAAACCAAAGGAAAGTGAAATCATAGAGCACTGGGACTACAGAGCACTGAGGGTTCTAAGGGGACTGACAGTGTGGGAATGAAAAATGTCAGGAACTTGGAGCCAGAGGTGTGGGCTCAAGCCCTGGATCAGGCGCCTCCCAGCAAGCTGCATACCCTTGGTGAACCTCAGTTGCTTTATCTGTAAAGTAAAGATAATAAAATCCTTTCTATGGCCTGAATGTTCCTGCAAGACTCATGCTGACTATGCATATGCATCAATTTCCCAGGATGAAAATAATTATTATATAGGATAAACGTATGCTAAAAAAACCCTTCTTATTAAAATGGAATCACCATTGTAGCAGTATTAAGAGATGGGACCTTCCAGAGGTCACTGGGCCATGAGGGTACCACCCTAGTTAAATAGATTAAACTATTTACTAGAGTGGGTAAATAGTTATCACTAGAGTGGGTTAGTTATGGTAGGTCATAGGCTCTTGATGAAAGGATTCATTTGTCCAATTTCTCCTCTTCATGTGCACATTTCCTCACTATGTGAGGTCCTTCATCATGTTATGTTACACTAGATTCCAGCACTGTGGATCTGGACTTCTGAACCTTCAGAAGAGTAAGAAACAATCCCTGTTCTTAATAAGTTACCCAGTCCCAGGTATTCTGTTATAGCAGCAGCAAATGTGCTAAAACAATCCTTGCTATAGGATTATAAAGATTAGATGAAGTAATGCACATAAATGTACTTTCTAAACCGTGAAATGCAACCTTAACCTACAGAAACTAAGAATATTAAATGTGAGAAGATCAGAGGTAGCAGGGAGCAAGTGGTGGCCCAAGCACTACCTCAACTGTCTCTCAGCTATGTGCTGAGCCAGCTGTCTGCCGCTGCAGCACCCACCTCCCTCTCCACTCTCCCCCATCCCACCCCACCCCCCGCCCACCACTAATTTGCAGAGCTGAGATGTTGTACAGACTCAGCCTTGAGGCACTGTGTCATGCTCCGGCACCTGTCATTCGTCCCCTGCACAGGAGTAAGATGTGAGGTGACACCTGGAGATGAGGTGGGAAGGAAAAGCTGTCAGCAGGGACAACTGTGGGTGCAGGTGTCTGGAAGGTAAAAGGTGAATGCTGTGAAGCCTGGAGGGGGGAATCCCTGGGAGAGGGGTAAATTTCAGCTCTGGGTCAAAGGGTACAATTTGACCTCCAGAATGTCCCACCAAGAAGCAGGTGACATGGGCAAACGACTTAACCTAAGTACTAGATGACTCATTTCTGTCTGCTCTGCCTCCTTCACTAGGCTGGCATTACAACATATTCTGTTGACTCTGAGACCCCAATAACTGTAAAGTGCCCCAAAATTTAATGTATCAGTAGGAAAGAAAAACATACCATCAATTAAACCCTGCCATGCCACTATTGTAAGACATAGGCTGATTTCAGAAATGGTTCTCATCTTAGAAATGATGCAATGTAGATGAACACCCAGTGTGAATATAAGATCAAATATTATTATTCATCCCCGAGGGTTAGAACCACAAGCCTCAGTCCTCAGCAGGGAGCTAAGTGTCACCTGTTCCCATATGAATGAACTAAGGAGAAACAGATCCATGCATGCCTGGCAGGCAGCTAAGCAGTCAGACTAGAAAGAGACGAGACAAAGTCCAGTAGGTTTAGATGGAAAACACAGGCTTGTAAGGCTATCCATGGAGGCAGCAAAGTCTGAAGAGCCCCTGGGAAAGGGAGAGGCGGGGGCAGACTTGGCAGACAGCATCAGTGATCTAGCGTCATGCAGATCTGCACCCTGGACATCCAGCTGAGGAGTGAGGAGCCTTCTTGGCCATGCCAGCAAATGGCTCCTGCTGACCCCTCAACCCTGCTCTTTCAACAGCATAGCAATACTTACTCTACTTCCCAGGGTCCTCCTCATCCAGTCACATGGCCTGGTTCCTCCATCTCCTCTCACACATCATAGTTCCCAGATCCCACACTAGAACAACCAGATTGCCCCATAAAGTACAACTGTCCCATGATACCTGCAGGAGATCTGTGCCAACACACCTATGGACACCAAAGTCCGTGCACACTCAGATACCTTATGTAAAATGGCACAGTATTTGCTCACAACCTGTGCGTATCCTCTCTTCCACGTACTTGAAATCATCTCTAGATTACTTACAATACTCATTACGATGTAAATGCTATGTACGAGCAACTAGTTGTTACACTGTACTCCCTAGGGACATGGACAAGGTCAAAAGTATGTGTGTGTGCAGAGCAGACATGATTTTTCCACAAATCTTTTCTATCCATGCTTGGTTGAACCCATTACATGGAATCCATGGCTATAGAGTGCCTCACTCACTTCAACCTGTCAAAACAACTGGTAACGCGTGACATCCAAAAGATGTATGCTGCAGTATCTTTGATAGTTATTTATTCTTACAAAAGACAGAAAGCAATCTAAATGCCAGATCACCACGAAAATAAGAAGCAAGTTATATACATCTCTTCAACAAAGCGCTGACCAGTCATTACAGAATTTTTATCAAAGTATGGAATAAATAACATGTGATAGGCGCATACTATATTGAGAAAAGCAACAAAATTATAGGCATTTAAAGAAAGCTTGTTTGGCACAAAAAGCTGGGAAGAAATACCACAAAATAACGAAGAATTTCTCTTAATCAGTGAACTGACTATCTTCTTCTTTTTGATTTTTATCTAGTCTTTTGATTTTTATGTATTTTTGTACTTTCTTTAATGAACATGTAACTGTTTAAAAATAAATGGACTGGACAAGAAATTTTAAATGGTCTCTGACACCTGTAGTCTGAACAGGACCAATTTTGACAAATAATCTATACACTACACAGCACTTTACTTTCTAGACAGAATCATAGCATTTCTAAGTGACTCGGACTCCCACTTAGGCCTTTTCTTATACAGTACATATTTATTTTAGAGACATTTAAAATATCACCCAGGCATGCTGTATTTTCTACGACAATGTACTTCTATGATGCTGTGCACAAAATGAACCCTCATATACTAAATCATACTTAAAATCCAGCAGCAGAAATTTTTAAGAAAAATAACCTCCAGAAAAATCTCATTATAAGGCAACATATGACTTTAAACCTGAAGAGTGACTCCTATCCATGTACCCAGTCCCTATATTCAGGTTCGCTGCTTACAAGCCCTATCCCAGTCCCTTACACCTTCCACTCTTTCTTTCACTTAACCACAATAAGTATAAAAGTCAAAGGTGAGTGTTGTTTCTACTCCACAAGACAATGGTTCCCAATTCCTTACCCTTTACAGACTTTGCTATTTCCTAACTCACCTGATTATTCTTTGGAAAAATTTCCTCTTTTTCCCCTCTCCTTTGGTTAGTCAGAAGGTGGTGACACGCTCCCAGGTCTTTAGCTTTGCATGCTGACCAGGCAGGAGGGAACTTCCAGATCACACCCATAATGGCCATGTCCACACAGCACTGCTTCCCTCCTTGTAGGCTCCAGTAGCCATCTGATGTGAAGACCCACCAAGCCCCAGAAATGCAGCGTGGCAAGCCCACTGCCAGCATTGCCAAGGCTCCTCCTTTCTGCTATGAAAGTGCTGGGTCAGTCCCATGTCCTTCACTATGTCATACCCAAAAAATGCTTTATCAGATATTTAAGAAATGTACTAGCATTATAATGCCCTTGTGACACCAGGTCAGCCCCATGATAGTATCACTATATTAATTCCCAATGAATTACTTATCAAACATTTTATGTGATATAATGTCATATTATTAATAAATATGCAAATCATTAAAACATCTGATGTCAGAACATGAGATTTAATGATCAGTTTAGAAAATGAGGTCAGGGACTTCTCCAGAACCCAACACAAGCTATACTCACCTGTATCTTTTGGCTCATCTCTTCTTTTTTTTTTTTTTTTTTTTTTGTACCAGGGATCAAACTCACAACCTTGCGCTTGCCAGGCAGGCACTTACGCAGCTGAGCTAAATCCCTGGCCCTTGGCTCATCTCTTGGGAGTACCTCTCAGGCTAAGGCAACTGCTTGCTGAAGTGAAAAGGCTCCACCCCAGGAAAGCAGGGGCTCAACAATCTAGCCAAGCACAGAATAGGAATCCAGACCTGCCCAAGAGTTCCACAGTCTCTGTCTAATACACAGGGCACTCCCACTCCTTTTGAAGTGGGTCTTCTGTGGTCCAACACCCCAGGGAGTCTCATTCTTGAACATTTTCTTCTGTGTCTACTGTACTCTCTGCTCTCTTTCTTAGGGCACCTGTATCAGCCACTACAGATACACACGCACACACACACACACACAAAGTATATGCCACTACACCCACACATACACAGAGAGGGAGAGCAAGAAAGGGGACTCACCCACTGAGGACCACAATGAAGTCCATAACATTCCAGCCATTGCGGAGGTATGAACCCTTATGGAAGATGAACCCCAGCGCCACGATTTTGATGCCAGCTTCAAAGCAGAAGATCCCAATGAAATATGGTTCTGTCTTTTCCTGTGGGGATAAGGAGTAAAAGCACCAGTAACAGAACTGTTCCTTACCAGACACAAGCAAAGGCGCATTCTGACCACTTCCTGAGTGCCTGTGCTGGGCCAGTCCCACTTGTAGGTAGAACGGGGGACCAAGGGAGACCTGGGGCCACAGGCTTACTGTGATTCATGGAGTACACAGCGCAAGGGGGGCCAACTATAGACACAGGTATGTGTGGGGTCACACCAGGGACTACACTTCTTTCCGCTGCTACAGGTCCCTAATGGCTTTGCCCTGAGGGAGCCTGCCTCTCTATTCCTGGGTTTCACTGCATTTAGAAATTCAGAGTTCTCATGTCAGGTAATCAGGCCAGAACTGCTCACCCACACATTTGGATTTTAAGCGATTTGTTTGCCCTCTTCAGGGAGAATACATTAGACATGTGAATCATTTCTCCGGAGAGAATATGGACATCAGCATTTAGCGAGTTTGTAATCACCAGCACAAAAAGCTTTGAGCTTCCTTGCTCTTCGCTTCTTTGTCCTCTTTTTCTTCTCACTTGGGAAATCCCTTGGGAAAGAGGAATAAGGTAAATGGCTTTGTGCCTGCCCCTTCTTCTTGCCTGGCTCCCATGTGGCACACACACATGTCTGCAAGGTCTTTTTCCTTGTGAGTCCCAGTGGGGTTTGCTGTTACCTTGTCTTGGCAAGGAATAAGCTCCTCACAGATAGGGAAGGGAATAAAGGAGAAGAGAAGGTCAAAAACCCAAGTGGCAGGGAATCAGGCAAGAGGAAGAAGGAGGAATAGGTGGAAGGGAGAGAAGCACGTACCAGTCTTCGGGACATCGGGGTCTTGTCATCCTCTGGAAGGTGCTGTTCCAGGGCCAAAACGATGCAGTTGGCAATGATGGTGGCCAAGATCATATACTCAAATGGCGTGGGGAAGGAGAAGTTAAGGAACAAATTCACCTAAGAGAGAGGGACACAGCCTCCCATATGGCTGTACATATAAACACACGAACTATCAAACCCCACCGTGCTCATGATTTGCATGATTTACATTAGCAAGCAGACAGGCAGGACAGCACATGGTCCTCAGCGTGTGAGACACAGCCACGTGGGACAGGTCTGTGAAGAAGCATCGCCTCCAAGAGAAAGAAGGAGCCAGTAAGCACCACCACAGTCAGGCATCCAGCAGGCACTCCAGATACTGAGTAAATTCAACGAAAGTCCAGGAGCTTATAAGAGCTGCAAGTGAATGAGGGTAAGAAGGAAGAAAAACACACAACGTGGTAGGAGGCACCTTGTTCTTCTGACTGTTCAAACCCCTGAACTGTGAAATGATGCTTTAGCAAAGACTCAGTGGTGTCTGTCTGTTGCCCTGTGGGAATCACATCTGGAGTCTCTTCCTCTAGAACTTCTGCTCAACTGAGTAAGAGAAGAACCCTAAAAAATAAGCCATTCTTCATATGTGAAGTCCCTTTTATTATAATACCCAACTCACAAAAATACTTCAAGGGGCCACTAGAAGCTTGTTTTGCCTCATCTTATTTTCTCCTAAGCTTCTGCATCTACAGGAGTAGCATCCTGAGGTGGCAAAGCCCAGGCCTTTAGGAATTAAACTGAGCCAAATGAATGAACTCAGGCTTTTTTCTGTTGTATTTTTCAGAAGGCAGATGAGGAGCTCCCTGGGTCTTTTTGAGAAAATGGGTCTATCACTCAAATTCAGCCTCCTGACTCTAGCTGACAGGTTTTGCAGCAAGTGCAAGGGGAGGACTATTTAAAAAAGAAAGGGAATCACCACTCTCTCCAGGTGCCCAATCATCCTGAGTATTCAGATTTTATTCTGTAACTATTATTATGACAGAAACAAGCCAGCTGTTGTCACTGGTCTTGCAGAGAAACTTGTGCTCTGGCAGATTCCAGAATCTAGGAAGGAGAAAAGAATAGATCTGGTGAAGGGGAGGAAAGGAGGAGGCCATTCTCTTGCCTCCCCACAGAGCCAGGCTGGCGGTGTAGGATACAGGGCCTGAAGCCCTCATTTCCAGTGCAGAGGGAGAGCAAATCATAAATATTCATGCTGATGCCTTCTTCCCCATCCTCATGGTGATTCTCTGTCAATGACAATACTGAATGAGTGCTGAGGGAGCTTTGGGGAGGGCCAGATCACAGGGCATTCTGCAGGCAGACACTGAGTGTGCACGGAAAGTGAGGGGCCCACCAGTTGCTCTAGCCTGGTACTAGCACAGGACGCTGAATAGGGGAGGTGACTGACTGCATGTGAACCTCAAATCCTCTTGCTTCCCATGTGGCAGTGCCATCTCCTCCCCCATCACCATGCATCCCTGAGTCACACACTTTCTCCAGCAGCTGGCCATCTTTCCTTCCCACACACTCCCAGCATCACTCAGCAGCCCTATCCCAGAGACAACTCTGCTGGCCTCTGCTTCCCTGCCACCAGCCACCATATATGGAACCTGGGTGAGCCCCAGAGGACCGTGGAGCCAGACTCCTGCGTCCACATCCCACTGCGCTTGCTTGAGCCCTCCGAGCCAGAGGGGAACCACTAGAACCCTATTAGCGCGCCTGACCATTCTTCCTCCTTCAAACTCTCTGGATACCAAGCTCAATTTCTGAGAACTAAGCATAGCACAAGCACACACCTAGGTCACATGTCTGCCTTCTCAGGTCAAATCCACCAACACACCCAGTCAAGGACATCAGACCCCCTGATCACAGCGTGAGAGTTCCTCCTTCCCATGCCCAAATACAGAGCAACAAGGAGCTGCCCCAAGGAAAGGAGCAAGGACAGGACACAAGGCCCTGTGAGGGCCAGGCTATCCTGGGGCTGATGGAGACATTCAAACTCCCAAGATCTATCTGATAAAATGAAGGTGAGAACATGCCAGAAGTGGTGGCTGAGGATTCCATTCCCTTTGCTGAAAACAGGCCAGGAGATGGGTCCAGAGAAAGAACAAATAGTATGCCTTCAACTCAGCGATGAATGACAGTAAAAATGGAGAGCATTTACAGCACAGTTCCTACAATGTAGGCCATGAAATACGAGTGCTATAGGAACTTGAAATCAAATAAATGAGGGAAAGCCTGAGTTAAATAAAGCTAAGTAGGTTTCTTCCCCGCAAGACCTCCTGCACCTTTCAATACTACTATATGCAGCACGCCCCCACCTCTACACACACACACACACACACACACACACACACGTGGCTGGGACTAGGACATGATGGATATGGATCTATTTGTTTAGCCTTATAAACTTCTTTTTCAGAGTATCTCTCTTGGGAATGCTATTCACAGGAATATACTCAGGAAACCCTAATACAGGACAAGTCCCTCTGCCAGTCCCCTAGATGAGCAGCAAAAGGGCTGGTGCTTCTGACTGAAATAAAACTAGCATCTCTCTCCTGTCTTACCCCATCTTTTCTCCTAACAAAACTATTTACAAAGGTAAGGGGGGCTCACCTGGCCATTTTTCATAGCTCAAAGTGTCAAGCTACAAACTCAGAAACCTGCCCTGACCTAGGACGTGGGACTGGGAACAAACAATTTCTCATTCAAACTACAGATGTCACTAGCTCTTTAGAGTCTTTGATTACTTCTGAGAGTTTAGTCTTCTTTGCATGAAAGTAATAACCACAAATTTAAAAGTAGATGAGCAGGCAAGACAGGTCCTGGCAGTTGTACACCCTGAGACTATTCCCCACAGCAATACCCCCTTAGACTGCTGTGGCTTGTGCAGTCCCCACCCCTCACTCCTTGTCCCACACTGGCATCTGTCTAGCCAGATCATCTCAGTGCTGCTAGCACCTTTAAGCTCCACTAGTCTAGAAAGACCACAGGCAGATACGTGAGGCTCGCTGGAGACTCAAGATTAGCCCTGGAAAATCATGCCTATTGCCACTGCAGGATGCTCAGGACAGGAGTACTCTTGGATGCAGGAGCTGATAAGTCATATTTCAAACGGCCAGGTATCTCGATGCCTGAAAAGTCACGAGGTCTCAAAGACTATACTGTCCAAGACCCCAGACAATAGAATCAGAAAGGGAGAGTTTGGCAATTCATAGGTTCTAAAAATACTTTATTTGCAATTCCTCCCCCAGTCAACTCCTCTGCCTACTGTCTGATGTCTAAGGATTCATTCAAAGCTCCAATCTTTTATCTTACAATTTTGAAAACTGCTCAAATGCATGCATCCTTGACAAGGATGTCCCTTTAGGACATCCAGAACACAGGATGAATTCACAGTGGGCAGTGAGATGGTGGTGTAGAAACCAAGGTGAGAGCCATGGAGATCCCATATATCTACAAGGTTGGGGAAAGAGGATCAGACCCAGGAAGTCTTAGGGGAGGCGAGCAAAGCAAACATGCAGTGCTGCCTGGGCCCCAGCCCCTCTCCTTACAGCCCTTGTCTGTAACTTCTTTGCTACTTCCCATTCGGAAGAATTTTAAAGGACAGGTATTGACTTGGTGCATTTGCTGTCACCTGCAATACTCTCTCTCCTCCTTTCTGATCATACACCAGGTCCAAGTCAAAATGTCACTGTGAGGTTTTTCCTTGGGTCGTATTACTCTATGCATTGTATTTTTCAGTATGTCTTTTATTTTTAAGTTTTACTATTTTTTTCTGTCTCCTTACCACCAAAAAGCTACACCTTTAAAGTAGGTGCTTCATTTATCTGTCCACTGGCAGAGGCCCTGGTAACCAGCAGGAGCTGTTAAACGCAGGAACGAAGGAAGGTGAGGAACTCCACTGAGCAGTCGCTCAGTCTGGCTCAGGCTGATTCCTGACTTCGCAGGCTGACTCCCCTTTTTCCTGCCAAATGAACTTCAAACCCGGTGGCAGAGGCCTTGCTATATTCCCAAAGGGAAGAAAAGCCTGGACTACAAGCTACTGCATCACTTAGGCGACATAAAGATGGGGACTTAGGAAACTCAGGGACTCATACGCAGAGGCCCAGTGAAAGGACTCATTTCTGCCCAGGAATCCAGCGACTCCCAGCATACTCAATGCCTGACATGAAGCATGTTTTGAACAAGTGTGCCCTTCCCTGCTGTTCAGATTGTTTGTGTCTAAGATCCAAAACAGACACAGCTACTGAAATAGCGAGGCCTGGGAGCCTGAGGCCAGAGACTTTGCCTGTCTGGTTCACCTCTGTCTCCCTAGTGTCCAGCATTGTGTTTGTACATAGTTGGTATCTTATTTAATTAAAAAATTAATAATCAGTTATAAATGACTAGTACAGGGAAATGAGAGCCTGAGGTATCCTTCTTTATAAAAGGTAGCCCATATTCTTTCTATATTATATGCCCATTTGAGCTTTTTGTTCTGTATACTGTGGGCACCCATTATTTATTTTTTTTAAAAAAAAAAAGGACAATGATAAAGAAAAGAAACCAACATGCATAGAAGAGCCTTTAATGTTAAAAGAGAAAAAGAGAGAGAGTGGGAAATTCTGTCTTGCTGGAAAGATAATGAGCTTTTCTGGGCAGTAAGGTTATTTTCACTTCCTTCTTTACTCCTTTATCCCTTTTCTAAGTGTTATAATGAGCATGTATTAATTTATAATCATAAAATCAATTAAAGCTATAGATGTTCTGAAGGAAAAAAAAAAAAGGCCATCCCAAGGCGAGGGTAAAGAGGAAGGTGACAGTCGTGGAAATCAGAATAAGATTTCTGAGAGAATAAAAACAAGAGAACAAAGAGATGGGCCAGAGCAAATGAGGGAGAGACCATGAAAAGCACTTTGAAAACTCCCAACATTCCCTTCCCAGGCTCCCTGCCTGCTGGCGGGGACCTCACTTCATAAACTTTCCTAGAGGTCTCCCCAAACACCACCCCATTCCTCTCTCCCTCTTAAGACCATTAATGAGGACTTGTGTTGGTCCAGCTCGCCTCTCCCCTTCCCAGTCTAGCAGCGTCAAGACAATCATTAGGGAAATGATAAAAATAGGTTCACTTATTGATTTATCTCCTTTACCCAATGCTCCTTCCTTCAACCAGTTGACTTGTTTCCTTAGCAACACAGCTAATTTGAACAGTGCTGCTGGCCCGCACACCTGCCATTTGTTCAATTCCTCCTTGAGCACTGAAAGCTGGAGCAAGGGAGAGTGCTGACCCCAGGGTTCCACGATGCTGGACGTGCTTGCCAACAGGGCCCGGGGGCCCAGCCTCATGCTGAGCCTATCCACTGCCTGGCCCTGTCACTAATTCCCAGCTTCAGATCCACAGGGCCAGGACTAGGAAATACTTAAGTGAGAGACAGCAAATGCAGGACTCCCTAGGAAAACATGCACCTCTGTGACCACCAGGTACTGCCTGGAACCGTCTGCTCCCAGCTGTCTCCTCCCAGAGCTTCGGATATCACAGCATAAGGACACTGAATTGTTTGGAAGGCTGAAGGGGCACCAGGGACCATCAGGCAGACATTGCTGTGGCCTCCCAATCCAGGCCTAATGGAGAACATGTGTCTCCACATGCGGTCACTCTAGCACTTCCGAGAACTCCTGAGGATGCCTAGAAGAGCCCAGTCTCTGGGGAGGCATGTGTCAGCATGCCTCTAGCATTATCTTTAGCCATACACCCCCCCCCAACCACCTCGCCGGGACCAGAATCGTGTCTCCTCCCTGCCCCATCAGCCTCCCGATGGGGATGGCTAACTCCAAGAGACATAGGAGTCTCTGAAGATGGTCAACATACCTTCGTGTACATCCTTTCACTCCTTCCACACTTACATGTAAATATCCTCATGTGTGCTTACTGGGAAAGAGCTTGTCTATTCTGTGATTACCTCAAAAAAGACATTTTAAATATGAATGGTGATGAAATACAGTTACTCAAGGCTTCCAGGACATATTTCTTTTTTATTTAAGAAAAATCAGGATCTTCCTCAAGACCTGTAATTCAAGGAAAGAAATATAACTCAACAATGGGAAAACAACACAGCTTTCTGCAAAAACTGTCCTGACACAGCACTCATGAATCAGGGGAAGGCCACCTCCATCCATTCCAACAAATGAAGAAATATGAAAGGTTCAGTGGCTAAAATGCAACATGAATATGAAAGTCCTCAGAAATTGTAAGGTGCTACGCAAATGCACCATCACTTTTATTATCCTACTGAATCAATCTTCAAGCATCTGCTGTGGCTCAAAGCTTTGGGGAAAGCATCTGTTAGTGGTCACAGCCTCCGGGCAAGGGCTGGCTGGCTGCAGCCACAGGCTGACATTGAAGAGACCCACCCCAATAAAGGACTTAAAAGAAAATTATGGTAATGGGCCTCCGGGAAGAAAGTAAAGACATTTGGCCCAGAACCTCTTGGGAATATGGAAGGCACATCTAAACACCAGTCCCCAGCAGAGGATTTATGAAGCTGATGGCTCTGATGCAATCTCTCCCAGTGATTAGAAGGGGCATTAATCACACCCAAGGCCAGGGCTAAGAACAGGAGGGGTTGAACCACCAAAGAAGTCCGGCTCCAGCTCTACAGACCCTGATAGAAATGCAGTGAGATCATGCTGGTGAGATCATATCCCCCTCGCCTGAGCCCACTGAGAAAGATGCATCTGTCCTGGAGAGACAAGTATTCTCAGAAAAATAGGACCTAATGCCAAAACCCAGACACAACCATCCTTACAGCCACCAGCAGTGTCTGCATCCCTCACATTGTCCCTCAGCCCTCCAGCAGTAGACATCCTTACAGGGATCTCTACCTCCTAACCTGACTACACGCACCATGAGTGCAATTCCTCAGCCCTTCAGTATGAAAAAAAAAATTCAAACCAGCCCTGTTAAAATAGGTTTGGAATAGCTCCCTTTGTTGGGGATGTCTCATCACCTTCTGTTTAGATCATAGTACAAAGTGTGAGTGTGAAATAAAGATGGAGCTCCAAGAGGGTTTCCTAGTCTCTCAGCAAACCATCTCACCCTCTAGAGCAACAGGGCACAGGAGAAGAGGTAATCATAGCTAAGACACCCAAGCTGAGAGGTGAATGGGCTCCTGAACAGGTTCCATTTAGACTTCTGCGCACTCATTCCTATGGCTGACTGGCAAAATGGGGCAGTCCGAAGGAGCCAAACCCAAAAAAGGGGAATGCAGAGACTCTCCGTTCCTTTAGATTCTGAAGGGCCACAGATGAATGTCTCAATTTCCAAAAAAAAAAAACAGGTTAATTTTCTAAATTCATCACTGTATGCACCACCCCATATTTGGAGGTAGTTACTCTCTGAACTCCATTTCTAGCTACTTCCTAGGTCCTCAGTTTCAGATTCCTAGTCTCTGTCCTTGGCAGATCAGGACACAAGGTGGGCCACATACTACCTTCCAAAGGCAGAAAGGCTGAAGCTCTGAACTTCTCCATGCAACAGTTTTCAGTGCACTGCTTTGGCTACAAACCTAGAAAAATATACTGTGTTTCCTGCTCACCCACCTAGCAGGAGAAATACACTGTTAACAAGCAGAAAAAGGAGAAGAAGGAAGGCTGTGCATATTCCATGCTGTCCCACTTAATTATTTGTTCCTTTCCTTACTGAGATTTATCTCACTACCCCATCTCATCTTTTTAAAAAATCAAACTGAAAAACCAAACCCCTTTTCTTTTTTTGAAACACAACAGAACAAAAATGCGTCATGTGACTTCCAGCCTTAACATCAGTTTTTAAACTTTGGTTTCCATGGTGGTGGGATGCAACCTGCCATTGCCATGACAACAGCTGCCTCTGTTGAAATCCACCATCTGACTGGCAATCCTGAACACAGATGCACACCTCTTTCTCTCTCTCTTTTTCTTCTCTCTCTCTCTCTTTGGGTGTCAAGAAGATGGAAATGCCATTACTTGTACTCTTAAAGACTTAAAACTTAATGAATGAAAGTCAAAAGAAAGCAATACTGGTAACAGAGCAAAGAGGTAGACAATCTCTCAAAGGGCTTTCTGTTTTCCAGAACAGTCACACAGTTCTCCTATGGAGGTCAATGGGCTCAGTTACTCAAAACAAAAGATTCTTTGCATTACCCTTTTAGTTATCAGCTGTGAAATCATTTCCCAAATCTCATTTGTTTTAGACCAAAGGACTCTACCTGAGTCCCATAACCCTGTCCAATACATAAAACCACTGAAAAGAAGGTCACATTATTGCTACTTTAGTGGACCAAGACTGAGATCAGCCCCAGATCATTCTCACTCTCTCTTAGAGGAGGAGAAGCACATCTCTGGCTTCTTCCCTCTTTTTTGCTGCTGATGCTCCTTTCAGTTGCTGTCAGGTGAAGTTTTAACAAATCACTGGTTATGTGTCTGACTGGATTCTGGATTCAGAATGCTGTCATTTGATGCATAGTTTTGGTGATCAGGAGACAAATGATTGAACACAGAAGAAAAGGGAAGAATAGAAAGGGGAACATTAAAAGCCTCTGGGGAGAAAAAAAACAACAGTGGAGAAATTTCTTGCTTCAGAAACCAGAATCCATGTTTTGATGATACTCTGACAAATCGAGCCCATCAAGAGCTCTGGCATCAATACACAGTTTAGGGAAGAATCACAAACTGTATCAGCGGCCACACCCAGGCTGTACCCTGTTTCATACCAAGCATCTGTGTCACCAACAGATGGCACTCAGAACATGTGAAGAAAATGCAAAGCCGTTTGTGATCTGGACATGGTGGTGTGCACTTGTAACTTTAGCATTCTCGATGCTCGAGATAGTAGAATTACAAATTCAAGCCCAGCCTAGGCAACTTAGCGACTTGGTGAGATCTTGTATCAAAATAGTAGTAATAATAATAATAGTAAGGGGCTGGGAATGTAGCTCAGTGCAAAGACCCAGGTTCAATGTCTAGTACTTGGAGGGAAGGCTTCTGTGAAAAAGTTTATAGATCACTTCTAGGAGAGATCTTGTTTTATTTCAAAACTCTGCAACTGTACCTTGTGTACACAAAGACATCTGCTGAGCCTGGAAAATGCATTTGAAAATGTTGAAGGAACAGAGGATATCAGTTTGGAAAGAAAAGACTTGCAATATCATAGCTGTTTTTGAATGTCCAGAAAGCTCTATGGTTATAGGTGGCTTAGATTTTTCTTAAATTATTCTAGAAGGTTAAGAGAAGAACTTTTACGACTCCACAAGTGAATGGGCTGCTTTTTAAAGGAGTAAACCAAGTGTGGTGCTAATAATTAAATATTGAACATCAAGGTGAAAAGTACTCATGTGTTGCATTTGCCAACTTCTAAGGTGTAAATATTCTCTCCCTGACCAATTTTAAGCTACCCAACTTACATCACTAACCA
Source organism: Hydrochoerus hydrochaeris (assembly GCA_004027455.1). NCBI lineage: Eukaryota > Metazoa > Chordata > Mammalia > Rodentia > Hydrochaeridae > Hydrochoerus > Hydrochoerus hydrochaeris. Next base: position 75,990 of record PVLA01008645.1, read on the forward strand.
TGGAATCTGGAGAAGATACACACAGAGAACACTGAAGGGCCAGGACAAGCTAGTGCCAGCACCCACTTACTAAAGTTCCCTGTCTCTGGGAAATTCAAGGTCAAGGACATTGAGGAGAAGATTCTTATATTTTATGGCTGGCATGCAAAGCCAGCCTTCCCATGCACAGGGGCTTATTATCCAGGTAGGAAACAAGGCCAGAAAGTCTTCGGTCACTTACTCAACAGCCTCCTAGGCAAGCATGACTCACTCTGTCCCTTAGCCTAAAATCGCCCCTTACTTTGACCTGTATTACGGAAGTCTGAGCATTGCCCTCATCACAGAAGGCTGTTACCTGGGCAGCTAGAGGCATGCCAGAAGCAGCCACAGGTGAACGGTTTTGCCAATATAGCACAAGGTAAGAATTAATCATCCTATTCTCTCAGGTTGAATGCAAGGATGCCAGGGAGCTCCCACTATTTCACTGCAGCCCACAAGAGGACCGAGAGGAATTGACTGGTAGATGTAATCAAAGCACAATCAAAAGAAACAGAAACAAATCAGGTATGGTTCACCTCTCTCTCCAGAAGATCAGTGGATCTTGGCCTCAGGTGAACTGCAGAATCACCAGGAAAGCTTTTAAAATTATGGATAGCATATACACAGACATAGAGTATTCAGACATGTCTTGGGTGCAGTCTGAGCAGCAGCATTTCTAGAAGTTCCCAGGCTGATTCTAATGCACATCCTAGAGGGAAACACCTGCTGTCAACACTGGGGGCTGAGAAGCTAATGTGTCCTCAAATCATGCACAGCAACAATTGCAGAAACTCAAATCCCACAGGTGCCAGGGGAAGAAATGAAAGGCACCTCAGAGCTCTGCTAACACTTCCAGCACATTTGTCTTACAGAAAATATGGAGAGTTGCAGGAGAAAGAGATTTTTTTCAGAGTCTCTCCAGACTCTCAGCTCCATACACTGCAAATCTGGGGAACTATCATTAGAACAATCAAATAAAAGTCCTTGACATCCTAGCCTGAATAAAGAATTCCAAAAGGGTATCTTTTTATCTGAGCTCACTTCCTCCTTCCCAGGACTACTCAGTGGTTCTCAAAAGCTTATCTACTAAGGTAGGATTTGGACAGTCCACCACTGAACAATTCAGCAAACATTCTGAGATGGATTCTTGCTAAGCAGCCATCCTTTCTCCCATCTGCTAAGAACTAGATGGGTTTTATGCTGAGTAGAAGCGTTCATTTGCCTATGCAGTCATATCAATTCATGTGGTTCTCTGGCCACGTTTTGGGGAAAGGAAAAATTAATCATTGTCCTGAATCATTGATCCCCATCCTCAATAGATTTAGGCCAAGAGGGTTTACCTCTGTGAATTAGCCTGCTCCTGTCCATTCCTATTTTTCTTAAGACCTTTCCTATTAGTAAAAATCCTTATATCAAGTCCCATATGTTCCAAGAGAAACTCCCAAAACACGTATTTGTTAACTAATAAATGGACACATTAGTCTCAGAACAAGAAGAAAGAAGGAATTGACTGAACAAAGAAAGAGTATAGAGGAAACAGAAAGTGTGCAGTGAGTCAGAAGCCTTGGATTCCAGCCTCTGTCTTCAATTATTGAGAGACCTGTGGCAAGATGCATAATGTCAGTGAAAAGTAAGAATCCTCATAATGTTGACCTGGGAATAAACAAACAGCTGCTTTTCCATAAACCCACTGTAACCCTTACCTATTCTCTACCAGGATGTGAGTCTTTTCTCATGGTAGGCAGCCTCTCTACCACTCCCATCCCCATTTCTTTAAAAAGTTGGAAAAGCAGATGTACTCAATAAGCTAAAGTTCAAGAAAAAGCCAGGAAAACTTCCACCTCCACACTGTAGCTCACACTATCTGCACCCTGGAACCCTGGTGACTGAGGGGAGGCTTCTTTGAGGGCTGGGGGAAAAAAAGAAAATGGTCTTGACATGCTAATATGGAAAGGAAAATTGACATTTTCAAATCAAAAGTCATCTGCAAACTGATGAAGATAGTGTGACAGTGGAGCTTTTGGGGAAGAAGCAAGATAAAATAGCAAAGATTCTAACCCAAACTCGCTTTCTAATGACTCAGGTCCACTTTGCTATGACCTTATGATACAGGGAGTTCTACTCTTCTCCTATCTACTAACCTTTCACTCCTCCACAGCTTTAGCCTCATTCTCTGTGGGTGTCACAGATGCAGAGTAGTTAATAATATCATCCTAACAGGATGCTATGTTAGGGAAGAATACTGCCCATCTTCAGGCCTCACCATGGTAGTGTGGTACAAAATGAAGACTAACGAATAGAGTTGATCCAGGCCACAGCTATGTACGACCCTGGACTAATCATCTGTAAACTCAGAACAATGCTATCCACTCTGCACAGGGCTGACTTAAATTATATATGCTACTATCGTGCATCATAGAGTACTTCTCACACAGTGGACATTCATTAAAGGTTAGTTTCCTCCATCAATCTGCAAGGACCCATACTGAGGAACTAACAGCTCTCTCAGCCTGAATGACCAGCTCTATAGAACAATGGTCAGATTATATGATAAAATAAATGAAGATAAGAGAAAAAGAGACGAAAAACTTATGATTGTGCAGAGTGTTTCTGAATCCAGCCTCTTTCTAGCAGAAATGTGGAAAGTGCTAGAAAATTTTAATATGCTAGAATCGATCCCTTTGTTTTGCTGTTTTGAGTCTATCTACTGATAGTTATGATGAAAGCAAGCTTGGTCATTTTGCACCTGTATATTCAGGGTGGACATCTGTTACCCTTTAATCATCACCAGAGAAGGAAGTTACCTAGGGATGTAACAACATTATCCACAGAACTTCAAGAGTGTGTGTGTGTGTGTGTGTGTGATCTAAAACATGATTAAATACATACATATATAACTGTTTAAGAGAAAGGAGAGTTAATGTATCAGAATCCCCAGATCCTCTGAATTTACATAGGCCCACACTCCCCAAACCTGTACTCATATTACCACATCCACCCACTTGCCCCACCTCCAGACAAGCCCATATCACAGCTCCTCATATCAAAAGAACACATGTATCCTGTGTGCCCATATGGCTCAGCTATTGCACAAATACAAGTTTCCATGCAAATACAATCCAAAGTTAGTAGGAAGGAGGGCTGTCCCTTTAATTTGGTTAGGCTCACTCTGATCTCTTTTGAGATTTCTGTCTCTTTTCCAGAATCCAAATCATTCATCCTAACTCTCCACTCTTCTGCACCAGTATCCAATTCCCACAGGTACAATGCCCTCCACTATGCCAGGCAGGTGCCCTTCCTGAAGCTCACTAGGCAAATTCCAAAGGCTCAAAGCCATGGAGGTTCCATCCTCAAGCATATTGCTCCCTTTCAGAAGTTTCTCTCACAGTTCTTCATTCCAACCCGGACTCTTCTCTGAACGAAGACAGAGATCCTGCATCTAAGAAACCTGAATGACAGGAAATAGTTGGAAAGCTGGCAACTCCTAAGAAGAAAACCTGCTCAGAGGCCAAGCTGGTACTCTCTCAGAGGGTTCCTTCCATATGCCGTCAATTGGATCATCTGTAATGTTTGGTTACTATTTTTACACACACAAAAATAAAAACAAGTGAGTTTGTTTAAGGATCATCATGGTTTTGAACATCAGATCTGCTGGCTGGCAAAATTCTGCCCTATTACTGATCCTGAAAACATTTTTTTCTGGATTATAAATCCCAATGTGACCTTAAGGACAACATTGGTGTAAAATTAACATTCGAAACTGAAAAAGGAAAATTTGATGTTGGTATTTTAATTTTTTTAACAATACAAGCATAATAACTTTGAGAAGAAAAAAAAGGTTCATGTCAAGAGTACCTTGGTGCAGTGACTAAGAACACCAGCCCTGACCAGGCCTTCAGCTCTCATTCACTCTCTGATCTCGGACAAATATGCTAGTGTCTCCATACCTTAGTCCCCACAAATGCAAAATGCAGAGAATAAGAATGTGTATTTCCATAGGACTGTCATAAAGCATAAATGCAATAATCCATAGACATATGTAGTGCTGTACCTGTCATGTAGTACTTGATAATCTTTGGTCTATCAACATTAACACTAGTGTTAATGCCTGATATATTGATAAAGAACTATCACACATCACTTCTGGTAACAGCCTCACAAGTCTTGGAAGGGTAGCAGAGCAGGGACAGGGAGCTCTACCACCTGCCTGAAGATCCTGAGGCTCAGAGAGATAAAGAACCATATGCTGGCAGGAGCAGTATCTGACAGCAGTCAGGTTTGAAAACTGCTCCAAGAGGAAGTAAGATGATATTGTTAGAAGGAGAAAACTTGGCTGCAGCTGTTTAACAGTGAATCACCCAGAATTAACCAGAAACTAATAGCTAAGAATTATTCACTATTTACCATGTGCCAAACACTATTCTATACACTTTCACGTATTATATCATCTGAGCTTCACACAAGATAAAATTATTATTTTGATTTTACATTTGAGAAATCTTAAGCACAGCAAGGTTGAATAGGTTACCGAGACACATGGCTAGGAAGCAGCAGAAGTAATACTGAGATTTGAATCCTGAGGCCATGTTTTTAACAATGACACTCAAATGCTTCCAAAACTCCAAACTCTAAAGTATTCATCAATTGTGCATCGGGCTAGATAAGATCTAGTATCTTTTCAACTCCTGAGATTCTCTTATTGTCTAGCAAAGAAAAAAATACTGTCTGAGTCTCTGAAAATGAAACCTAAAATGGACTTTGGAGAAAACAAGACGCTATACACTAGCTTAAAATAGACATGGAATAGTCATGGAAGTATGTATTGATTTCCGTAAATCATGTGATAAGGATATCTCTCACAGTATTTTTGCAGACAAACAGAAATATCAGTTGGCAAAAGCACAGTCCAGGAGATGTGAGAAAAGCTGAACAGTCTATGAGCACTGACTAACGCACTGAGATAAGCATAAGGAGAGGGGTCCCGATTCTAATCATGTTTCCATCAGTTATTTGAATGAAAGCATAAAGCACATGCCTATCAAATTTGCAGATGACACAGAGCTCAGAGCAGGGAACTTGCTCATTAAACAGCCAAGTCCAGAGACAACATATGAGAGAAATCACTGAAATCAAGTTAGAATTTAGTCGTTTTGATTCAACTTGACTGGTAGTGACCTTTAGCAAATGACTTAAACTTTTCTAGCCTCAGTTTCTCCATATTTAAAATGTAGATAATAATACTTGCTGAACTTGTTTAAATGTAAAAAATTCTAAAATTTGGAGGCTACTCAAAGATTATTAGTCTCTTATCCTCACTTGAAAAAGATCTCTACAGAATAAATTATTGGATCAAAAGCAGGAAAATAAGTTACCTGAAATAAATCCAGAATCCCAAATCTACATTCAAAAATTAAACTGAATGAGAACAGTGTGAGGGGAAGCAACAGTTATCAATTCATATTAAAAGAACCCAAGGCTTTTAGCTGACTAAAACCTCAAGTCAAGCCAGAAATAGAATGTCATTTCTTTTTTAAGGAAAAAAAAAAATCAAACCGAAAAAAGTATTTTAATTGAAACAAATGTGTTAAATGCCAATGTTAATGAGCACTGTTCTATACTCGATAGTCAACCACGCTAATAGATAATATCACCTAACCTTGCAGGGACTTTAAACCAACACTAAAATTATATGGTAAATGTTACAACAAAGTAATATAAGAAGTGCCCAATGGGAGCCCAGAGGAGACAGTCGGTCTTATTCTATCAAGGGAAATCGAGGAAGGTTTCACAGAAAAAAATGACCTCCAAGAACTTAGGAGTGTACACTTCTAAGCCAAACTTCGGAAGAAGGATCAGGGGATGTGAAGGTACAATGGCTCTGGAAGAGGGGAACCCTTTGGGACTGCAGGGCCAGCTGGAACAGCTGACCAGGTGGTGATTATGGTAAGTGAGGTAGGTTAGACTGATAATCATAGTGGATCGCAAGAAGCTCTGCACACCAAAAACCAAGGAAACCTTGCCCAGCTCAAAACTTAATAAATGAGAAACCAAGGAGGATTTAGGTTTTTGACCTCATTATTCCCTCTACTGATGCCGTCCGGTACAATAGCCACTAGCCACATGTTGGTACTTAAGTTTAAACTAATTGAAATTTTAAAATTAAAATTTAGTTTTTAATCATACTAGCCACATATCAAGGGCACAAGAGTATATACCGTAAGTGGCTGCCGTATTGGATAATAACAATAAAAATACATCTATGATCACAGAGAGTTCTAGTCAACAGTGGTGCCGAATGACACAGGATCTAACAGAAATAAGAAGTAGATTTGGTTAGTATTGCTTTACACAAAGAGAGCAGGGGATGCATAAAGGAAAGCTATAAGCAGGAGGAGTATTTCAACTTCTGATTCCTTAAACTTCTGAGTAGCAGAAAAGCACCTTGTCACTAAAAGTGCTCAAGCTTGAGGGTCATCTATCAGGCAAAGGAGAAAGAGTTTTCTATTGGATTAATGCTCTGATTAGAACATGTGTGTCTTCTCATGCAATCTGGCTGACAGACTAGTGCAAATACATCTCACATGGAGTTCCTGACACATGTGGACACAAAGGTTTTGATGTTTCATTGGTAATCACTTTCCTGAGAGTCCAATATCCCAATATCTCAGTGTGTGGGAATTTTCTAACATAGTAGCTATTTTTAAACTGTAACCCATGAACTCCTGAAACCAATGTATAAAACCATATATATAAAGTCTATATTTTTTTATGGAGTGAGGGGGATGTAGTATTAATCATTTCAATAGGATTTGTGATCCCAATATAGAAGGAAATAAATAAGCACTGTATGAGAGAGATTAACAGCTCCAATACTCCAAAAAGAGTCATGTAGATGTCACTAAACAATCAAGGAGGTCCCAACTCTTAAATATCACAGATTTAGAACTGACCTTTAAGAGCTTAAAGAATACTACCCCCTTCCAGGCATGGTGTCACACACCTATAATCCCAGAACTTCAGAGGCAGAGGCAGGAGGATCATTGTGAGTTCAAGCCCAGCCTGGACTATGTAGGGAGTTCAAGGCCACCTTGCACTACGAAGTGACACCCTATCCCAAAACAACAACAATAACAACAACAACAAATCATGCCTCTGTTGAGCAGTAATTGAGTCCAGTATTCTCTGACCTGAATCAAGAAACAGGGAGATGGGAATATAAAAGCACATGGAAATAAGCCAAAGACACAAAAGCTGAATAATTCAGAGTCAAGTTAGGGAAGATATCATCTGACAAGGTCTTGCTGAGGTGTCTACGACAGACACTCTCGAATATCTTGGAGGTTCATTTTCAGTGTTAGCCCACAGAAACAAATAAACACACCCAGGTAGACATAATACCCACTTTACCAGCCAGAGATCTTGACCTGCAAATCTAAAGCCTGCTGAGCAATCAATTCATTTGTGCCAACTGCCACCTGCTGATGTGACAATTGCACCCGGATTCATCTCTAATTCTATAGCACTGCTAGAGCTAAAAGTGCTGATTACTAGAACAATGCAACAAATCCTGTTACCTGGTGTATCTATATAGAAAAAAAAAACCTTGGTTAATTAAATGAATATGATAAAAAGCTACTTTGTATATCAATATAGATTACAATTCATGCAAGTTCAGAACATTACAATAAAAAGCAAATACCAAACTATGTTGAACGTAATATAATGAATGTCTTATTGGCAACATTCAGAAAGCACTATAGGGTGGGCATGGTGGTACACACTTGTAATCCCAGCAATCCAGGAGACTGAAGCAAAGGGATCACAAGTTTGAACCCAGCCTCAGCAACTCAGTAACCCTATCTCTAAAATTAAAAAATTAAATAAAAAAGGGTTGGGGTGAAGCTCAGTGCAAAGGCCTTGGGTTCAATCCCACATACTGCAAAAATGCAGGAAAAAAGAGAAGTGAGAAAGAGAGAGGAAGGAAGGAAGGAAGGAAGGAAGGAAGGAAGGAAGGAAGGAAGGAAGAATTATTGAGCATTACAGCATTCTATGTGTCTGTGTGCATGGGGACCATCCTCATAATCTGAATCATCATTTATATTCTAGATCTCTGGTTTCCAATTAATAGAGCTGTTAATAACAAAAAGCTAAATAATAAATATTCCATGTTTTTTAACAATGGGAAAGTCCACACTGGTAACAGAAACTGGAGCAATCATGAGCAAAACTGTGAAGTAGATAAAGCTTGTCTTTTACAATTTCCCAATTCCTATATGAAGACCCTTCCCTCCACTCCCAGCCATTCAGTGTCCTCACTCTACCACCAGGTCACACTCCATCTTAAAGCCCAGCGAGGGTAACACTGGGCATCTAATGGGCACTTCATTGATGCTTCTTACATCTACAGTAACTGATTTAATTAAAATCATCCATTGAGCATTTACTGCATGCTCACCATGTGCCAGCACTGAGCTAGATGCTTGGAATCAAAAGGGCCATGTCCGCTCCCAGAAGAGCCTACTCTCAGTTGTAAGGCCAGAAAGAACAAGGTGAACTAACTTGAAACTGGTAACGTCATATACTAGCTTAATGTGTTTCGATGCCCAAGATCATCTGCATTTTATACAAAGGTCTTAAAGCTTCACTGAGACCAAAGAATAAGCTTCTGTTAGCAGCAGGGCCTCAGGCTAGTATATGAGATAAAGATGTAAAGCAGGGAATCTCCTCAGCAATTTATAAGACTGGTTTCTCAGATGGCGTTGCCAGACAAAAACAAAACTGTTCAGCACAGTAGTCCCACCACAGAAAACAAAGAATTTAGACAAAAAGTTGATTTTTGAAGCTGGCCCCTCACAAGAGATCTTGGTCATATCCAAGAGGAAGACAATCTTTCTCTTCTAAAAATCCTAGGAAGAACCCACACATATAATGAATTATTCACAAACGCTGAACCTAAAAATGAGATACAGAAATATAGAAGCATGAAAAGATGGGTGGATCACTGAACCGAAAGAGAAAGAACTGGCCTCTGTCTCCTTAAATAAAAGGGTATTAATTACAGGTGCACTTAGGTTCTGTCTTTCACGTCTTTGTGGTCAGTGATAAGCACAGTAAGATCAGCCAGCACAGCCTCTGAAGGACTGGACTGCACAGCAGAGCTCTGGTTTGTGGTGAGCTGCGGCTGCCCAGGCAACCTATGCAGGGCGCAAGGGAGGCTACTGAACTGCTCATCAAACACATGAAGCCAAAGGGTTTGCAAGAGTTCTGACAGCTTAGCAAATCTCGACTCAATTTTGCTTTAACTGAGAGTCTGAAGATTGCTAGAAACCAGATGTTCCCATAAAGAAAGGGGGAAAGCAGCAGAGTTTGAGGAGGAAAAAAAAAAAACAAAAAACCACGTACATATTGCACAGCAACAGTTAAAAAGAGATAAGCAATTTTTGATGAAGTTAATAATTCCAGAGTCTGGATCTTTCAGGTGGAAAACAAAGAAAGCTTGTTATTATTATTTTCCTCCTACTTCTCCTCCTCCTTAAATTCATAGTGTGCACTTTACCTATTGCCAAGAAGGAAACCACAGGGAAGTGGGGAAATAATGACATGCAAACCACCAGACCAAACTATCGCATCCAAGATATTTTTGTCCCCATCCTCAAATCATTTCACTCTGTCAAACTCCTTCACTCCAACTCACTCTCCAGGCTGTATCCCAATTTCAACTGGTCCGTAGCCAGTTTTGACCTGGCTTCCGGAGGAATATTACCTACACCTCACATCAAGAGCAAAACTAACAACCAATTTAGAGACTGTCCCAGGAGCCCCAGGAAACAAAGTCCTGGATCCTGCAGCCTCAACACCAGCTACAGTCACTATC
>PVLA01008646.1:0-85888 GCA_004027455.1 Hydrochoerus hydrochaeris
ATCTAGAGGGCCTCCAGCAACCCCCCTGGAGTCTCCACCCTCGACTTCATATTGAGCATTACATAAAAACATACACATGTGAACTACACAAATTACAATTATCAGTACAAAACATTTCAAGATCCCCGCGCCCAATTCCCACATGCGGTGTCCTTTTCCTGGAGAAGCGATTGTCACAAGGTGTGGATGGACTAGGACGTGGCATGGACAGAAAAGGGCGCCACACATTGTAGCTTTGTTCTTAATAGTAAAAAAATTGAAAACAACTCAAATATTAATATGGTGAAAATTGGATAATTTTAGTGTACCAGTTCAGGTAAATCTTTACATTCTTTAAAATTCAAAATTTTAAAGGAAATATCTGTAGAAAAAGGAGATTTATGTACTACTCCAAAGATGAAGTGATTGGACTTCTAATTTTAAATTTTTCCCCAATGAAATTTTGGGGCTGCACATGTTCATTATGAATCCTATGATGTATTTAAGAAGTGTGAATGGAAACAGAGGATCTCTTATCTATTTTTTAAATGAAATCTATATTATGACAAAAATATATTTTCCAACTGAATATTCTAAGTATAGATTTCTTAGGATTCTGTACAAAAGTTCAAAACATCAGAACAAAGATATTTTAAGCTAATTAATATGAAACACTAAGATTCAAAAAGTCATTAAGTGTTAGTGAATAAATTTTATTTTGGTAAGAAAGCTGGTACATGTTTACAGCACAGAGCCACCTTCATCATGGGGGTTGATACACATCCAGAACTTCTTTTTCACTTCCCTTCTTTTTCCCTTCCTACTTCTCTTAGTCCTCTTCCTTTTTCCAAAAAGTTTTTATCTGTTCTATGTCATTTATCTCTAATTTTCTTTATTACTTATTTGTAGTTTGGGTTTTTCATATACGAGAACTCAATTTGTTTGATTTAACATTATGGCTTCAAGTTCATTTAACATTATGGCTTCAAGGTGCATCTATTTTCCTACAAGTGACTCAGTGATGGAGTATTAAGCTGCTGTCAAGTAGGAGAGTAAATTTGTGAAGTGACTGGGAAGTTCGATGTTGATTTATGGGGTGCCATTACTCCAGTTGTGAGAAATAGAGATATGAGATATTAGGTGTGGTCATTTTTTAAGAATGTTACATTAAATCTAAAAAACTATGTTTTTGTTTTATGTATTAACTATACACCAAAACCTCACACATATACATCCTACCAGTATAATATTGGTAAAGAAGAGTTTCCAGTTTCTGTAAACAGTCAGTAGATACAACTGCTTTCTTCACTGTTTTATCTTCTACATCTTATACTTATGGAGAATCATGTACATCTACTTCATGTGTATCTACCAATTCCCTACAAGGAGTACAAGTATTACATACTATAAAAATGTACTAATAAAAATAAAAATTAGAAAAATAAACATGTACTAAGGTGTATTTAGTTATTCTTATGGGGCACCTATGGACACTTACTGGCATCTCACTTGTATTTTTTATTCTCTATTAAAAATAATGCTTTGGGAACATCTCATTACATGATTTCTCATGTTCCCTAAAGCATAAAACTAGATAAAGATATTCTTACCAAATGGACACCTGAAACTTTATTTGCTAGAAATTGCATAAAAAATTTCACCAATTATCTACTTCACCCGTACTGATTAAAACCTGCTCTTCTTATGCAAACAAAAGATAATTTAATAGAATGATGAGAGTTAAATGGAATTGACAATTTAGAAAAGACAAAGCAGAATATTAAAGGTATTAAAGCTAAACATAAAAATCTTTTGAGGATAGATGCTATAAAATATATCTGAAAAAATATGTTGTGTGGTTCAAATTATAAAATCATTTTCTAGGCTTTAAGGTAATATTAATTAAAAGAACAGGTGTTAACCTTTTTGGAGTTTCCATTATTAAAAGGACACATAAATAATTATGTAGTACAATGTTATTATTACCTACTATAAAAAGTAATGAAGTCAGATAGGGAAACAGACATAAGGATAGGGTAGCTAAGAGAAGAGAGATCGAAATTGGAAATAGAGATTGTTTATAAATAGGGCACAGGAAAAAGTGATAAAGTGGTGTAACAAGACTTAGGGTGGTAAAATCCTAGTACATGTATGAACCATACGACTTACAGAGTTCTCTCTAGGGAGAGCAGAAGCACAAGGTGACCAAAATGATCAGGACATGACATCAAGACTCATGTTGATGGGTAGGAAACAAACAGTAAACACCTGTAGAAAAATAAGTTAAAAATTTGTCAGAGACCTAATGATGTTGGGCGTTTCGAATATGTTCTAGATTTCCAATTTCATCTAATTATAACCTAATATGATTAGAAAATTGAAAGAAGTACGTAATGCATTTTTTCCTAAAATATCTCACATGCTAGGAGGAAGAGAAGGGACCAAGAGTAAAAGTGGAGATTATAAATGAGAAGGTATTACTACACTCCAAGGAAAATGACAGTATGAGAGAAAAACAATCAGAGATGGAAGAAATAAAACTGAGCAAAATAAAATTTAGCTTCATGATTTAAACACGTAGTATTTTCTGACAGGTCAGTTGAAGATAGAACACAAATAGAAAAAATAATGGGTGAATCCCAGTTTGTTTGTTTTTTAACTGAGTATGTGAGGCAAGGCCAACAGCCATGTTTTAATGTGGAGGAGCGGGTTTGAAGCTGGGAAGGAAGCAGTTAGTCTGTGTTGTGTATTAAATAGGAGATGCGTATTGAACATCACGTGGAAGATGTCAAGCAGGCAACTGGATATGTTAGTTTGGAATTGATCCAGGGAAGGTGGCAGTTTGTGACAGTAAAGTAGAGGTCATCTAGTGCAAGGTCATCCAGCAGTGGGTAAAGACCAAGGTGAGAAAAAGCTCATGAGGAGCCCAGAACTCTCAATACATCAGAAGTTGAAAGGCGAAGAGCAACTGCACAGTGAGAAACAACTAGTAGGGAACCAACAATGTAATCAAGACTGTGTAGCAAGCAACATTTGGCCTATGTAAAAATATGGTGATCATTAAAATAATAAATTCAACGGTAATAATCAGTGACTAGTTGCACAATTGTTCCAAGAGATAAAATAACAACAGAATGGAGACAGGACATCCAATAGTAAAAGTTCTCTAATAGTTGGCTACCTTAACAAAAAACATTTTTAGTGGATAATGTATTAGGGTATAAAAATTAGAGAAAGAGATAGAGAGAGAGAAAGAGAGAGAGAGAGAGAGAGAGAGAAATACAGATAAGGAAAAATAGAAAATACCCAGTACAGTTTTATATTTCATTATCCTGATTTAAGTAATTGTAACAAAGATATGTAAGATAATGTCTTTGTTCTCAAGAATTACACATCAAAGCACTTGCAAGTGAATGTTTATAACATTTTTCAAACAAGTAGTTTTTCAAGAACATTTTTATATGATGCCAGTGCAAATCACTGGTGCACATGGATCCTATATGGGTCAGTAGTGGATTTCATGATATGCTGCCCAATATCATGAATTCTCTAAGTTTCACTTTCCTTATTAGAAGCAAGGCTTAGCCACATCCGGTGTAGTGACCAGTCCTCTATCTGTTTTCAGGTCATCACTTTGACTGATCCAATATCAACTGTATACAGTCAAACTCTTAGTGACCACACATTCTGTGAGATAGTGAGATTCAACCTAATTGTCTCACCTCACTGTCCCCTACAGACTGGAGGAATGTGACCACCTCTCAGGCATAGCATGAATCCAAGAACTTGAGAATGTGTGCTTAAAACCCCCACAAATTAGAATTTGCCCTGGAAAAGCTACCCAAATAAAGGCCTCACCCCACAGGACACATGTGTCTTACTCTGAGTCACCACCCACTGCTGCAGCACGTGGTGAGTCACAGCTCTCCTTCTCTCATCCTTCAAGATACATTGTCTTCTAGTCTCTGGATCCTGTAAGTAATAAAATACGTCTGTCACTTAAAGTGTTTTATTAATCGGCTTCCCTTGGGCCCACCTGCCTGACACAGTCGAACCTAAGTTTTTTCCAGGTAAAGTTCTCCTGGAGACTGGTTATCTTGGTAGAAATAAACTGGACAGAAGTCAGACAAGCGCTACAAGGGTCTGTGTCACCATAAGCCACGGTTTCCTGTAAGAAGGACACCTGCACTTGGGTCAGACACTTCAACATTAGGTGGGCTGCTAGAATCTGGAAACTCTCATGAAAAACACGCTGTAAACATTTTTACCTGTCAGCTCAGGGCTAAAATATAACCATTGTCCTGAGACAAAAAGAACTATAAACCAAACTAGAAAAAAAAATGTCATGCCAGACGTCCAATATCCTGTTTTGAGTGTAAAAGAAAATTGCTTTATGCAAGAGAGTGCTCTTGTTAAAGTTACACCAGTGACAGGTTGATGCTAAAGTTTCAAGCTCCATCCTGGTTACTGTGGGAGGAGCAACTAGGAGGGAACTCTGGGACTGGCAGCACCTAAACTGAAATTCCTCCTTTGCTCCATCTTCTTCCTCCTGTTCCTCTTGTGTTTATTGTGAGAGCACTCTGCTATGCACTATTTACACATAAATTTCCACCTCAGAGTTTGCTTCTCATGGAACCTGACTTTACATAGATATGAATTTATTCAGGGAAATATTTACTTAACTTCATGTGCATATATTAATAACTGTTAAATTGATTTTCCTGTGTTTACTTATTTGGTGGTGTGGGAAACTGAAGCTAAGATTTAGCTCTGAGCTACATGCTAGCATTCTATTATTTTTATTATTATTAATATTATTACTACTACTACTACTACTACATTTTTTGAGACAAGGTGTTGCTAAATTGCTAAGTTTCTCAAACTAAGTTCAAATGTGCAAATCTCCTGACTTAGCTACCAAGAGTACTAGGATACACGTGTGCCTACCACACCTGTTTTGTTAATTTATTTAGAACTATGGAATTTGTTTTCTAGATCTTCATGTTTTTTTCAGGTTTCCAGTATAGATTTTCAGATCAACTGATTCACTTTAAAAAAATTCAGATCTTGTTAACTTATAAAATATTGACTTTTTCATATTGATTCTTCTTAAGACCCTGATAATTTCTTCATTTATTAAAAATTTATTTAGTGCCTTCATTAGTGTTCTAAAATTCTCTTCATATAACACTTTCAAGTTTCTTGTTAAGGTCAGTCATAGCAATTTTATCTTCCTTATCACTACTTTACATGGTAACATTTTTTTTCATTAAAACATTTTCAAAATGACTCTTTTGAAATGAGTACTATTGATTTATGTGTGTCAAATTTTGTAGCTCTGTAACTTACTGAGCCCTACTGTAGATTTAGTAATTTTACTCTTTTCCTTGGATTTTGTGAGCATGTCAGATAGGTAATTGAATCTACTGCAGATAATAAAACTGTAATTGCTTCCTTTATTTTCCGTTGTTTTAATTCTAAATCATTTATCTTATTGAATACATTTTAAAACTGACAGTCCTCTTCCAACTCACAGAGGATGGTTTTCCAGTATTTTAGGTGTCTTCTAAAACTTACAAACCCACACATACACAGGTTTTAAAATGTACATCTCGAAAATTTAAGTTAAAATTTTATTACAGTAAAAGACATTGCCATTAATCTTGCTCAAAATAATCCCCCTTGCTTTGAGTATACTTATCTCATCGTTCTTACCACTTTCTGAAGCAGTTTCTGATATCCCCTTCGGTGAGTGTCTCCATGAGATGTGGTAAAAAGTACAGAGAGCACTGCTGCTGAGTGCCATCCGTAAAAAGCAGACTGGGGAAAACACTATGGCGTGGTCTCGCTTTATTCAGTGCACCTGGCTCCTGGCTGCTTCTTTGAGTCAAAATGACCGGGAAGGGTAAATGCTGTGAATTCATTCAGAACATTGAGGCAGCTCTAATCGCATCACTAAAAACACTCAGAACGGCTAGAATGTGGTAACGATGGTGAGATAATTGAACTTAAAGCAAGGGAGTTTTTTGAGGTGAGTTAATGACAATATATCATGAATTATTTTTTAAATAATGCCGTTTACTGTATTTTTCTATCATACCATGAAAATACTAATAGAAGAAACACCTGCCAATGATTTAAAATCATTGCATTAATATACTTAAGCTACTTCTGCAGTCATGCTCTCCAAGACCTTCTTCTGATCAATTTGTGTCTACTCTAAACTGTGATGCTCCATTATCATTCACCTACGTTTGATTGTATCAGTACATGCATAAGCATGCCTGAAGAATTTGCACTTCTTTATAAACAACACTATTGAAACTTATATCTTCTATTAATGCTTTTATTATTACATATGCTATGCTTTGGAATTTAAAATCTCCAAAATATACTGCCTAGGATTAAAGTGAAAAGATACTCTTCTATATTTCTTGGGGGAATGTAAATTAGTAAAACCACTATGAGATATGTATGGAAAATCTTCAAAAAGCTAAAAATCCAGCTACAGTTTGATGCAGTTATAACTGCAGTTGACAGAAAGTGAAAACAATTAAAGTCAGCATACTACAGGAATACCTGTATATCCACATTTATTGCAGTATATTTCTCAACAATCAAAATATGTAACTAGCTCTTATACCCATCAACAGATGAATAGATTAAAAATGCGATATATATATACACACACAGTGTAGTATTATTCAGCCACAATGAAGAACAAAATTCTAACATTTGCAAAAAAATAGAGGGATTTGGACACCATCATTGTGAACAAAATTAGAGAGGTTCAGGAAACCAAATACTGCTTGTTTTCCCTAATCAAAAAACAAGACAGGAGAAAAGATACTATTTGTTATTCTTAGACAAGAAGAGGGTGAGAGGGAAGTGGAGGGATTTGGAAGAGGAGGAAACAGGTTATACAAATGACCAAAATACATTTTACATGTGGGAATTGCCAATGGAAGGAGAAAGTAGGGGGAAGGTAAGGCCTAGAAGGTGATAAGGGTTAAATACCATGAGACTATGGGAAGTGCACCCATGAGCCTGCAACACGAAACCTGTTACTACATGTAGCCATTTTAAAAAGAGTAAAAAGAGAGTTTAATGCCTCATGTGTTAAAAACTTTGTCTTCAGCTTCTTCTATATTTTTCTATGGAATGGTTCCATAGTTAATTTCAGTTATGTTTTATAAAATGTGGATTTTTTCATTTTTAAGAGTAGATTTAACTGTATTCCTGATTAATTTGTGTATTAATTGAACTCCTTAAAAAATATTTACACATTTTAACAATTATGTGCTTTTGAGGCAGGTTTTTGCTTGTTAAAATGGAGAGCACAGAAAATCAAAAACAAAACGTGCAAAATTCTCAGAATGAACCATAATTTCGCAAAGTGTTATGATTTTACATGTTATTGTTCTATAAAGAGTTTCTCACTTTTGCTTTTTCATCAAGTAAATTTTCTATGCTTTGATAGAAAAATAGCAACAAAGGTCAAATTGTACCCGGATATAACAGCTAAGGAAATGCTGTGCTCTGATCATGAAGAATAAACGCAGTTAAACGTGATGCAGCGGAGACCTGGAAGGAGTCGGGCTCCCGCGCTGTCTTGGAGCCACTGTGTCAAGCAACGTGACAGTCAGTGGTGAGCCCTTACTGTCAGGAAAAGAATGGATAACAGGTGACACTTTAAATAAGCTGCTAAATCGATTTCTTAACTGATACAAATAATTTTAAAACACCGATGAATTATACATTCAAATAAGGATAAATCTCCCATTTATTTACTGTAAGATTTAAATTTGTCTTGATGGATCAATGAATTGCTTAATGCTTTTTCCACTCTTGAGCCCACACTGTAAATTAAAATTTTGTCAACTTTGAAGAATAATCCATTTAATATTGCGATGTGGATTTCAACTCATAGATCTCTCTACCTATCTTAGTTTAAGGCCTAATGTTTATGCCCCTGCTGACGACCCAGAATAACTCATTCTTTCCAAGGGACTTATGACTGGATTACAATGACTATATTTCACTTTATAAAGAAAATGATATGCTTAAAACATTGCCTAAATGTTTTGCTTAGAGAGAGAAAAAATATTACAGAATGACTTTTGAATTTATTCCTAACAGGTAGAAAATTCAGAAGCTTTTATTCCTACAGTTCCTAGTTAGTTTGCAAATCAGTTACTGTTTGACCTATTAGAAGATTGAGATTATGGGACAACAATCACCACAGAATTGAGAGAGACAGATCAGGGATTTGTAACCCAGGTCTACTTCCTGGGGCAGAAGCATCCCTGCTGCTACACACTTATCTGTGAACCCTTGGTAATGTCAGATGTGGCATTCTTTTTTGCTAGTCTGTACAAAATGATAATGAATAAGGGTTTTTGTGAATTTTCACCATTACTGACTTGGAACATCTTTTCATGTAAGTCTCCATTTGGCCATTTCTATTAGTTTCATGTTGGTTTATTATACTTAAACATGTTATGTATTGTCTTCTTTACTTTGCTTATTGCTGACACAAAACGCTTGACAGCCAAAGTTGAAGGGTAAAAGATTTATTTGGCTCACAGTTTGTAGCAGTTTTAGTATGTAGCTGGCTGGCTACAAGGCAGGACTGCATGGGAGAGGAGAAGCAGCTTATGGGGGTCAGAAGACAGCAAAGCAGGGAAGTAGTGAAGAAGTAGCAGTAACAACTAACAACAGAAGTCCTCTTTCTGTCTTTTTAAAATTTTTTTGAGGCAGAGTCTCACCATGTAGCCCAGGCAGGCCTCGAACTGATGGTAATCCTCTTACCTCAGCCTCCCGAGTGCTGAGATTATAGGCAGAAGCCACCATCCCTGGCCTTTTGTCCATCATATACCATCCAGTCTAGCCACTCTTAGGGTGGGTAGCACTCTTAATAAGAATGGGCCACTCTTAATCCTACCATCACGTATTTGATTCCAGCCTCACACAACTTTTTCCCAGCATCACTGGCTCTAGGACCTGTCACCTCTGAAAAGCCCCAGCCACCTACGAGCAAGGGTTTGGGGGAACGTCTAGATACAACCCATAATATATACCTATATTGTATCATACTTTTTGAAGTTATGAATGCCTTTGCTCTCTTCTCAGGTAACTCTTTGTCAGTCAAGCAACACAAGGAAAGAGAGATTTATGTTATACAATGGCTCTGAAGTTTTATTTAATCTTATAGTTTTACAGATTGGTGTAGCTGAGCAGGAGCCAATGTCAGCGCAAGTGCTCATTTCTTGAGTCAAGAAATGGAGAGAGAAAGACAGACAGACAGACAGACAGACAGAGAATGAGCCAGGGAGAGAAAATGGGCCAGGATTCCACAATCTTTTTGAGGATTCACCATCGATGATATAAGGGTGTCCAACAGGGCACCTGTTAAGGTACATGCAAAGAAAACTTGTTTTTCTCTTCATTTTTATCTAGCTAATAAACTATCCACCTTGTAAAAAGCTTTGGTTTCTAGAACTACTTAACCTTTTAAAATAAATTTTTAAAAATCCAATTGTAAATAATTCTTCAGGTAAGAGAACATAATTGTAAATAATGACTGAACGTAGCTTGTAAAGACTCTGAAGACCTTGGTGACTTGGAGATCTGACAGCACAGAACGAAGATGGATTTCTCTGAGAAAAGAGTATAAAAGAAGAAAGCTGAAACTGTAAAATACAAATTTCAAGTACTTTTCATCTTTGACTTTGGCTAACCCAAGGGCTGAGTCTACCAAGTTTAACAGCAGATAGTAAGAGTTGATCTGGATATAAATTACTGGAGACATACATTGCTTTGGATTGCTATATTTTTCTATATAATGTGTGAGCCTTTACACACTGATGACCTTCCAAATTCTAAATGTAGTGAAAGCCTTCATTTCCCACTTTGGCACTTTCAAACTGTTTTAGGCACTCAGAAGTTTAGTAAATGACACTTTTCAATAACATATGAATATTGTATCATCCCAAATCTTAATAAGAAATAATTTTTCAGGCAAAATATGATTAAACTACATTCAGCCAAGGGTAAAATTTCACTTATTATTTATTGATATTTTTCAATATAAAAAACCTCAGAAGAATTTCATTAGGAAAGCAGTCTACATCATCTTAGTGAAACATAACCTGCATCCAGTGACAATGAGTGCTGATGTTTAACATGGCTGTATTTCAAAGAGCTAGGAACCAAAAATCTGTCCTAAATACAAGTTTTCTTTTACACTGAAGAAATACTGAGGGACATCTGTTTTTCAAAGTACAAGAACAAAAAAAATGAATATTATGTAAAATATCTTGTATCAAGAAATGACTGTATATAGTGAGAATATTGAAAATTTCTTTTTAAAATGTCTTTAGAAATAATAAGTCAAGTTTATTTTTCACTGTTATCACTTAAAAATTGATTGAATCATGATCTGTAAATTGTCGAGATTCTATTTTTCTGCACTTTGCTGTAATAAAAATCTCTAACGTCAAGATAATCATATATTGTAGTTGTCCATAACATTTTAAACTGGAAGTGTGCACACTTAAAATGAAGTCAATTGATTAAGACTACTAATTTTTGAAACCTTTGGCAAACATTTCAAGACATAAAAAGTACGCAGGGGAAAAATATAGGATTTTGGAAAAGATAAATCAACAATTACTTGTAGTATCACTGACTGTAAGTGATTAAGAAATTATTTGCATTTCAGTTTCCTCGTCTGTATTCAGTAGGAAAAACATTACAAAAAAAAATTGTAAAAACTGAATAAAATTCACTAAGATAGCCATGGCTAAATGCTTCCTGTAAAGTTCCTGACATCATTTGCTGCATCATTTATAATGATGATTATAAAGGACATCATTTATGATAATAATAATAATAATAATGTAGTATGTGTTTTAAAACCGATTTTGCAGGTTTTCTCATAGAATATTTTTACAAGAGACTCAGGTACACAAATTCCTAACCTGACTCACAAACACTTCTCAAGTGATTTGAAATTAAAAAGTGGATTTTAGTGTATTTTATTTTTAAAAGTTTTGAATTCTATTTGTTGTATTCTACATGAAAACAAAACAAAATCCCATAACAAAATAAGAGAATAATAATAGTGCATTCTGTAGAACTATCTTCAAAGTCATTACTCAAAGGATAAAAAGATATTGAGGTTTGTTAAATTCTCTATCTAATTAATAAAATCTATGTTGTAGCATGTTTCAGACACAGACCATAAGATTGCTGGATAACATACCTGTTACCTAAAACTTGTTATAATTGAATTTTAGAAATTCAATATGTTTCAGTGTAGACACCCAATGATGTAATAGGAAATATTTATTCTGAAAATTATCCCATGTTCATCAGAAATTAAAATATTGCTGAATGTCATGCATGTATAAAATAGTTCCCACTTATGCATGGTGTATATATTCTAAGTCCCCTGGTGCAGGCCTGAAATAAATCATGCATCGTACTGAATCCGTATGTACTATGTATTTTCTTACACATAGGTGTGACAAAGTTTGATTTGTAAATTAACTTCAGTAAGATATTAGCTTACTATAAATTTTAGCAAAATCAGTGTATGGTTTCTTATTAAGGTGAAAAAGTCAGTCTCTTGCTCCAAGGATGCAGTTTAAATGCTTGTATTTGGCATATCAAAATCGCACAAATCACCACTCTTGGGCTTTGAAGCCTTTATTAATTAAAATATAGGTTATCTAAGCACAAGCCCTGCAGTATTGTGGCAGTTGACCTGATAATCAAGGCAGAAACTTTGTGTGTGTGTGTGTGTGTGTGTATGTGTGTGTGTGTGTGTGTGTGCACGTATGTTACTAGAGATGGAATTCGAAGCCTTCAGCTGAGCTGCATCACAGCTTTATTTTATTTTATTTTATTTTATTTTATTTTATTTTATTTTATTTTTGTTTAAGACAGAAGCTCAGTGAGTTGTTAAATTGCCTGAGGTTGGGTGTGAAATCTCCCTGTCATTCCAAGTGCTGGTTTTACAGGCATGCACCAGAAATCCTGGGATATTTTTTTATTGCTGTGAAAGAAAAGTGCAATCACTTATCATTAGTAAAAACTGTATTCTAAGAGGATTAAAAAATATATACATATATGGTAATACCCATTAAGAAATTCTGCAGTATGATTGCCAAAACATGGTTAAATTTGGTATTTTAGCAACTCTTCAAATGATACATTTTGTTGCTGCAAAAATATTTCAAGATAAATGCTATTCTGTTTCACTTATACTACTATTGTCTTTTGTTCATTTAAGGGAAAGGTTTTTTTCTTTATTTGTTCATTTCTTCTTTGCAAGTAAGAACCTTTTTTATGACTTGTACTCTGAGTTACATTATGCATGTTGTTTTAAGTTCACAAGGCACAGTATATTAACCATAGTTACCCTATAATAAGTTTGCTGTGAAATTTTATTTTTTTCATAGGAGAGTGTTTTTTATAACTTCTATATTAATAATGTCTTGTAATGCACTAAAATAAAAAAATGAAAAAAAGAATAATAAAGGAATAAGGATTGTTCACGCTGAGCAAAAAGGAAGAGTAAAGAAGATCTGAAGCACCAAAATCAAAATTCAGTGTACTTTCAGCATGTTGCAAAAATAAATTTTGGAATTTAGGCTTCACAGTTAGTTTAAAGGAGATATGATTGTTTATGCATTTTGTTTGGGTTTAAACAAATCTGTTGGAATTCTGCAAAGAGAAACAGAGACAAATGGCTTAAACAGAACTTCACTCTGTGTTTCTGTACACTGCCATAAAAAATGTTAGATAAAATTAAGCATGCAGCAAGATAGAAAATTTTTGCTGGCGTTATCACAAGTGCTTACCATAAATGTATTACGATACATGCCAAAAGACTGCAGAGAAACCAGGGCTATCAAGCTGTGGATTGATTTCAATGCTGCTTTTCATACTGGCTGCTTTTGTTTGTTTGTTTTGATTTGCTTTGTTTTGTGCCATTACCATACACAACTGAAGTATGTAGGAAAATACACCATTAATTTTCTCCATTATTTGCAAAGCATTAATGAGAGATTATGTAAACATTGATATGTTTAATGAAGACAGTTTTCCTTTTAGTGAATATATCAGGTTTGGGGGGATAGGAATCTTTCATATTATTAAAAATAAATCTGCAGAAAAATATTTACCTTAATACTACACTGTGATCTTCTTAGGTGACTTTTATTTGTGCATCTTTGAAACCTAGACATAGCATAACTGGAAATAATTTTTGTGAACTTATTGCATCTTGGTGGTATATTGTACGTGAATATTAAAAGTCTTACTGGAAAAAAATTAAAAGCTTATTAAGCTCAGTTTTGTGTCACTTAAAATAGAATTCAGCTTAACTGTAGAACAGTACAACAGTGATAAAGGAGATATGGACAGACATATCATTATATATTTTATATAGAATCTATTGAAAAGACAAGCTTATTTCCCTTTTCAATTTCATAAGACATAAGGAACCAGCTTTGGTAAATGAGAAATATTTTATCATATCATTTTTGTGATGCTTGGAGTTTATAGTAGGTCATTTCTAATCACCATAAAGATTATAGACCCAGGAATTTGAAACTGTTCCTATAACACTCAAAAAACTTGGCTCCACATCTTCAATTATATCAGGCAATTTTTCTTGTCTCAATAATTCATATACATATAACAACAACATTTTAATTGCTATATAATGGAACAATGTTAATATACCATATCAGTATCGGCATCATTTACCATATCCTTGAATTAGAACCAAAATTGCTTTCCTGCTACGAAAAATCCAGCAGCAACAGTTAGGTGGATAATCAGTACAGAGTCATTATGAACGATGTATAATTTTACTTTTAATGTTAGAGCCATACCATTTATATGAAAATGCTTAAGTCAAATCAATACTGATGAGGTGAACGTTCATGGAATGATCCCCAAAATGTTACCAATACTTACAGCACATGTGCCCTTTTTTCCTTCCGTCCAATCTTTACCCCAGAATTAAAGGGTTGATGAGATTCAGCCTGTCACTTTGATTTGTAAAATGTACTTTCTTTTATTATCATATGTATACATACCTAAAGTCACAACTCCTCCACTGCAGCCTATGGACCAGAAGGTTATAGCTAACTTTAAAGAGCTATACACCAAGGAACTGTTCTGAAGTGCTTCCAGATGGCCTCAGATACGGATTTCAGCTTTAAAGAGTTCTGGAGGAACATTACACCATTCATTCCTGTGTGGGGTGAATTGAGAAATCCTGGGCCAATGTCTCCCTAAGGACACTGAGATCTGCCTGGAAGGAAGGAAGGTCTAAATTATACAGAAGAGAAACTCTGAAGGTTGGTTAGAGGAGCCTGAGCGTTCAGCTGAGCCTGTGGTTGACGACACTGTCACTTTATAGCCAGGTCAGCCTTGCAAATAGACAGTGGTGAGTTGAGGAACTGGTGGAGGGACACTCGGAAACTGTCTACAGAGGAATTTTAGCAACTTCTGGCTGAGCAACAGAGAATCACAGCTGAGGAGAGTTGTAAAGATGGGGAGAATCTCAACAATCAGTGCAGCGAAGGTCTTCTGAAATATAAGGAATCCTGACAAAATACACAGAGCTACAGACTCTGGTAGGCAAGACCTGCCAAGACAGAGGAACAGCCGCTCGCTTGACTACAATGTCATGCCATGCTATGCAACAGTATTAAAGAAAACGCAGACACAGACAACCTTAGACTGGTTTTTAGTTCTGAAAAGTTTGAGACCTAGTGAGTCAGACGCAGACGCTAGTGGGGTACAGAGTCTCCCAAGAGAGAAAGAACATCAGAGGCCAGATTCCTGATGTTCTTATGGAAGCGGACACTCCTTCCAAACGATAACCACCTTCCACTTCCACCTTCTTTCCTGCGATCCAAAGGTGTCAACTTGAATGATGTGTACAGTATGAAATTGTTGTTTCTGGTACACTGGGCACATATTAAACCTTTGTGATGAATTAGCTAGGAGAATTATTGGTGTTTCTGGTAAATGCTGCATGTTATGCAACCCTATTTTATTATGAAAAACCTATTTACAGGATACTTTGGGAGGTTTTGGATTCATCATGAGTATTTCCATGACTTCTTATGAGAAAAAGGGTCTTTACTTACAACGAACTTGAATCACAACCAGCTCTCCTAGACAAACTGAGTTTGTAAGTCTGCTGTAACTATTGCTTAAATATTTATCATTTCTTTTTGAAGAAAGCTTTCAAAATCTTTTACTATATCTTTTAAAAAATAAAATATTATTTTATCTACAATGCAATAACACAGCAGAGCTTCTTGTTCCTATGGAACTATAACTCACAGCACACTGACTGTATTTCCCCCAGCTCTCCTAATCTCTTCTGTCTTTAATCCCTGATAATTTTATTTTTTAAACTTAAAATTACATTTAACGTGTTTTGTGATTTGCATTTAGTTTAAAATTACACAAAGTTTGTCTGTAGGAATGCATTTGGTATTTGCTCTTTGATTTTCATTACTGTGTAGAATTCTGTTTAATGATTCTGTTGTGGGATATTGATTGCTTATGTAGATTTTCCTTTATTTTAAAGAGGCAAAAACAAGAAAAATTGTCATACCAGATTCCAAAACAAGATAATAAAAGTGTAACAATGGTTAATACATTACATATTGTTATCTTCAGAGTAGCTGTTTAGATTACAAACAGTCAGTGTGAAAACTGGATCAAACAGTATAAGCAATGTAAAACTGCACTTATATTGTTTGATCTATTTTTCAATGAACTAATAGAAATTAAGAGTGTAATTATCTAAACTATCTTACATATATTTTTTTTTCTTTTCCCTTTCTTCTTTTCAATTAACTAATAGAAATCAGTAGAATAACTATCTTAACTATCTTGTATATCTATATAGATATAGATCTCTCTCTCTCTCTATATATATATATATGCACATTTTTTCCTCTTCATTTCCATCTTTTCTCCCTTCCCCCATCCCAGTCCCATTTTCTCTTTCCTTTTGAATAGTTTCTTACCACTGCAAAATATTTTTGTATATTTAGAATCTCATTTACTCTTTTAGTTTTTAACTAGGGAGACAATGCAATGTTTACATATGTGAGTCTGATTTATTTCAGTTATGACTATGGTCTCAAGTTGCAAACACTTCCCTATAAAACTCTCAGTTTACCCTTATTTATGGCTGAGTAGTACTCCATTGTATAAAAATATCACATCTTTTTTATCCATTCTGTGATTGATGGGCAGTTGAGTTGTTTCCAAGATTTAGCAGTTACAGATTGTGCTGCTATAAACATGGGCTCACATATATTTCTGTGGCATGATAATTTTAATTCTTCTGGGAAATATCCAGAAGAGGAATAGCTGGGTGGAATGGAACCTCTAGTCCTTGGTTTTGAGGAAACTTCACACTGATTTTCAGTGTTTGCACAAGTCTACACTCCCACTAATAGTGGAAAAGTTACTTTCCCCCCAGATCCACCAGGATTTGTTATTTGGGAAAAAAAAATAGATTTGAGGATCACTGGAAGAGAATAGAAGATGTAGATGATGCAGATACAACTACAAACACACTCAGGCATCTTACTTTTGAAAAAAGGATCAAAATTGTCCATTGGAAGAAAGACAGCCTCTTTAATAAATGGTGCTGGAAAAACTGACCCTTTACATGCCACAGACTAAAACTAGAGCCATGTCTATCACCATGCTCTAACCTAAAGTCAAGATGGAGCAAAGGACTAAATATTAAAAAAGAAATACTCAATTTACTGAAAGTAGGTAGAAATTTTGAAGATGTAGGTGTAGGCAGAGTCCATCAACAAAACCTAAAATGCATGGGAAATACTTCAAAGAATCAACAACTGGGACCTCATCTAATTAAAAATCTTTTGCACATCAAATTAAATCACTAACAGAATAAAAAGGCAACCTACAGAGTGGGAAAAAATTTTTTAGCCAACTGTCCCTCAGACAAAGGACTTCTATCTAGAACATATAAACAATTGAAAAAAATCAGACCCCTCAAATTCAAAGACACAATCCAAAAAAGGGGAACTGAAATGAATATGTACTGGTAAGATGAGGAAATACAAATGGTAAATAAATATATGAAAAAATATTCAACATCATGGATCATTTGAGAGATGCAAATTAAAGCAATGCTGAGATTTCCTCTCACTCCAGAAAGAATGACTTTCATCAATAAATCAACCTTATGTAGTTTATGGAGATAGAGCCTTAAAGTTTAGCGTGTTAGTGTTAAGTCAATATTGTTATAAAAATCATTATGGTTTTGTTACAGATAATAGGTTCAGATCCTTTTAAGGAATATATTTAGTAGATGAAGTACTTGGACATGGGCCACCAGCATACACACATTTACTAGGAAATGACAAATTATTTCTCAAATTAGTTATACCAATTGAAATTCCATGAGCATACTGTAATAAAGACTTTCACCTCTGTGCTGTTCAGTATATTGATCACAGGAAACATATTACTATAATGCTAAATTAAACTTAATTCAATTAATATAAATAACATTAAATTTTAATCTCCATAATCTCACTGGTCATATTGAAAGGACTTTGTAGTCACAGAAGGAACTGAACAGCTATATTGCTATTTTACAACAAAAATAGAACCTTTGTCTTATCACAGAAATTTTTATCAAAAAGGTTTAATACACATGCCTGAAAAAAACTTGGAAAAATCCAATGTTTTTAAATTTGGTTGTGAATTACTATGTAATTGTAGTATTAACTTGCATTTATCTAATATCAATGAGTACATTATTTCTGTCAAGTACATATCCATTCATAATTTTTTATTATAATTTTTATAATTTCATTCATAATTTTATTTCTCTTGAATTGTCATCTTTCCACCGATACATACAAATGTTTTATATATCATCTGATTAATAACCATTGTCAATTACATGCATTACAAATGTTTGTCAATGGCTTTTCTCTTTTTATTCTCTTTACAGTGTTTCCTATGAAACAGAGGGTCTTGAATGTTTTTCTTTATGCCTAACATCTTTCACGACTCAAAAAACCCTCTCTTTATCCAGGCATCACAGCATAGATCTGCAATTCCAGAACTATGGGAATTTAAGGCATGAGAATGGTTAAGTTTGAGCCCAGCATTGGCAGCTAATCACTTAATGAAACCCTATCTCAAAATATAAAATTAAAAAGGACTGGAGCGGTGGGTTAGTTCAAGGACTCTGGGAGCTACGCCATCTACCCACAACAATAAGAACAACAAAAAAAGAAATTCTCTGAATCTAAGTATGGCGCTACTTGCCTATATTTTCAATGAAAAATAAGTAAAAATGATTTGGTATGAATTTAATGTTTATTTTGATTTTTACCCCATGCTTCTTATTTTTAAACAAAGTTACCAAAGGAGCTATGACCACACACAACTCTAAAGTATCTATTCATGTGGGTGAATTTGATGCATAGTAGTTTCCTTTGAGTTACAGATGTTAAATAAAATTTTTGTGTGTGAATCTTTTCAAAGGTATCCAAACTAATAATAAAAGAATGACTACCAACTAATGTTCTTTGGCATCGATAATGTCGCTGAGCCCAAATCACTTTCATAATCCCTACTTTCTTAAGTACTGTTTAAGAGAATTGAAACGTTTTGTCACAAGGAAAAACAGAAAAAGAGCTTTCAGAAGAGTTATTAATATGCATCTGCTTCTCCTTACAAAAGAGAAAGAAAGCTGTGTGTGTCTTAGTTTTTAAACCAAGTGAAAGGCTACTCAAGGAAATGTGAGATGTGGTTTTGTGTCATGTATTCATATAAGACTATTTTTTCTTTTATTTTTCATTTATTCATGTGAGACTTTTTTTTAGCTAAATAGTATCTGAAAAAACAACTAGATGGTCTAAATCTAAAATTTCACCCCGAAATCTGGTGTGTTTGGAAACGACTAGGTTCAGATCACAGGGTGCTATGCTTTCCAGTGGATTAATACAATGCTATTTCAGCAGCTAAATATTCTTGTGGAAGGCGGGGACTTGTTGGAGTGGAGATACTTTAGTTGTGGCCTGGGAGAGTATATTTTTGTGCTTGGCACTTTTTGTCTTTCTTTGCTTCCTGACTTCCTTTTAGTTGAAGACGTATCTCTTCCAGACCCTTCTACCATGTCATTTCTACTTCGGAGGCAGCCAATGATGGACTAAAACCATGAAGCAAAACAAACCTCTCCTCCTTTAATTTATCATCAAGTATTATGAATCATCCACATAAAAGTAGCTAACAGAGCCCTGTACAAGATTTCACCCAAATGTAGTTGATACGGGTACTAGAAACAGATGTGTGAAGGAAAAAAAATAAAAGAGAAATGGAATTATATTGTTTGTTCTCTGTTTAACAAAGCTTACATAGACTTTTACAATAAATTAAAAAACGTAAATAAAAAAATCTTTCTTGTGTAATACGTACTTACACAATGTCTACAAGAAGTGAAGGGACCATGATACTGCTTTTGTAGTATTCTCAAGAACCAAATAAAAAATGTGCATTAAAGTATCTAAATTCAAAATAAAAAATAATA
The DNA here is from genome assembly GCA_004027455.1 of Hydrochoerus hydrochaeris. Taxonomy (NCBI): domain Eukaryota; kingdom Metazoa; phylum Chordata; class Mammalia; order Rodentia; family Hydrochaeridae; genus Hydrochoerus; species Hydrochoerus hydrochaeris. Next base: position 19,610 of record PVLA01008646.1, read on the forward strand.
TATATATATATATATATATATATATATGAATTTCTCTATCTGTGTATATGTGTGTAGAGGAAGAGATACAGAGATAGACAGAGACAGAGACACTGAAACTGCAGGAAACTGCAGGAAACTGCATTCACACATCGAAGAAGTACATGTGAAAGGTATAAAGCACACCTGGACCTGGTCTCATGGCGTTAGACAGAATGAGTTTTCAGCCTCTCGTCATGAAAATTCACAAAGGGCTGATGGTGGACCTGATCTTATCTATGTGAAACTCCAAGCTACTGTACCGCAAAGGCACAGAAAGGCTTCAACCAAAGAACAGCGGAGGAGCCATGCCGGCATTCAATGAATGCACTAACTGCTTTTTTGCAGTGTTATTCAATGTGTTACTTCTATCACGCTGAGACCTGCATAAAAATGAAATGTCATACTTCACTACCCTTTCAGCCAGTGGTACAGTTTATTTTCTTGTCTTCTGATAGAGTTCACAAATTTAATAACTGCCTTTATCCTGGTCTCTGTACTCCCTTTCAGTCTTCTATTCAGCCTTCTCTCTCTGCAGGCTTGCAGGAAATGCCTCATTTTAGGCTTTTTTTAAAAAAAATAAAGGATATAATAGAAAAGAAAAGCAAAAGGGAAGAGGATATTATCTATCATTTAGAAATGGAAAAGGGGCAATCAGGCCATTTTAATAAAGCCCGGGTGGAAGGAATAAAAGGCTTCTTTCATTGTTATATTTACTATGCTCTTTTTGATGAAACAGTTTGGGCCAGAGTAAATTGAGCAGTTTGTGCTGAAAACTGTATTATGATTCTTCTGATCAGTGTACATTAAAATATATATTATGTCCTTAATAAAAAGGTAAATTTCCTTCAGTAAAATACTGATAACATAGAACTGATTTTTCAGCTAATTAACAAATACGATGATGAATTAGAATGTCTCTGCTTTGATGCATGTGGCTATAATTAATAAGGACTTTGCAGTTTTCTGCATTTCCTAAATGACAATGACAGTATCATTAATGAGGTGCATTATTGTACCAGTGTTTTGGAAGTAGGAAAATAATAGAGTAAGAACAGGCAATATTTCTAAAGAAATATCATCTGCTAGTAGAACCAATAATCCTTCATTTACATTCTCATTAAGGACTGAATAAGCAGCACACTGCTTTTTTCTGTGCTGCTGTTAAACATGCAGGCAAGCACACTACTAGCAAATTGCAAAAGTGAGTTGGTAACTAGAGATCTTTGTTCCCATACTCTGTACCTTTCACCTCTTTGATTAAAAACACAGCATGTGAGAATGAATCATTGTTAATCTCAGAGAAAATGATTTCTAACATTGACTTATTTAAATGCTAATTGTAGTGCTTTGCCTACAAATAATCAACTGGAACTTTTAACTAGATGATGTTCAGTTCTCTTCTGAAATACCAAGTAGCTCTCAATGCTTTCATAGTTCTTGCATTTCACTAAGTAAACATCAAGGTGTGTACTCTAAGTAAGGGGAGTGTGAAATTGACAATTGCTGGAATTAATTTTCTAACACATTCATTCTTATACTACATCATTCACATATAGCAATACCATGTTTTCCTGTTTACTACAAATTTGAATAGTACATACTTTTGGTCTGACTTGCTTCTCATTATACTCTGCAAAATTTTATCAGAATGCATTTAAAGATATTTTTTCTCTTTCATTGCTAAAAATCTAGATAATCCTAAGAGATATTTTTGAGCTATCTCATAGTTAAAGTATTCAGTCAGTGAAAATCTTCAAAGAATTGATTAAAGATTTTTAGGTTAGAATGTTTTTAAGCTTTGTTGTGCATAAAGATCATTGTGACAGCTACTGAATATATTAATTCTTGAGTTCACGCCTAGAGATTCATAGTACACACTTTTGGCAGAAGGCCCATGCATTTGCATTGTGATTGTCACCCCTCATGTGATCTTATACTTTACAAAAGCAAAGTTTTAGAATTTGTTTTTAGGTTACTTTAACAACCTTTTGGAGTGTCCTTATTATCTTTAAAGCCATCACTGCATTTCTGGTTCTCCCTAATTTGAGTTTCTTTTACTTTCTTTTGTCTAGTTTTCTCAAAACTGCTCTTTTTTTAAATAAATTAAATTTAGCTTGATTTATTTTCCTTTGTCCCTTATATTTCTATATGTCTGTTGGCTTTTCTTATGTCATTTTGTTTTCTGTCAATACATTATAATTACCATTGTTAAAATAATGCATAAATTATTCATAGGTTGACCTACATTAATGCCAAAGTGACAAGATAGAGATGAATACAGTGGAATTCTGTCCTTCTACTGTGTGTGTGTGTGTGTGTGTGTGTGTGTTTATACTTCAGGAAAAGAAAAATTTGTATAACTATTTCAATATTAAACTTATTGAGACATCATGAGATTAATACAAGTCACCTTTGGCCTCCACAATTCCAAGATTTACTCAAAGTGGTGGTCATTATCTTCCAGGTATGTATGAGTACTGGAAGATGCTGTTTGGATAACCTCGGTCATTGAGATCGCTGCACAAGGTTTTATGGTGTAGTGATTTTCTATGACAAGTGACATCTTCTAGGGTCCACCATAGAAGGGTAAAATCGTGTGGTAAAGAAACTTAATACTATTGTTCTTCTCCTTAAGTATGTATGTATACAATTTTTGTGCTCTCTCTTTTTTCTTTCTCTATTTCTCTCTGTCTCTCTTGCTCTCATATATAATACAGAGAGAGAATGAAATAACTGGAATTTGTAAGAGAGAAAGAGAGAACACATACACACAAATGCAAAATATGGTTCAAAAAAGGCTTTTGATTCAGTTTGGGTCAGTAACGTTGTGCTTTATTTTTTTATGATTTTAAAATATTTTTTGCCAAAGATTCACAGTTGATCTACAAAATGATTGTTAGTTATCTTTTAGCCCTGGATTTTCCTATGAGTTTCTTCTAGTGAAGACTTATATGGCTGTTTTGTTTGTCAAGGAATTCATCACAGGAAATTTTAAATTTGTTGGTAATAGAACAGACTTGATTTTATCCTGATTTTGCTGAAGATCGGCACAGTACAGAAATATTAATTCTTAATTCCTGATGTTATTCCATATATATTACTAGTATATTTAAATACATATTTAAGTCCTTAAATACAATATAACTTTCTTATTTACCAATAGCATTCATAACATTCATTCCTTTGATTAGTGCTGATCTTAATAATTTTGCCAAAAGAGAGCCTTTACATAAGTTTTGACCAACTAATTCTTATTTCCACAAGTCAGTATCATAAACATAGTTTATATTTCAAAGAGTGCTAGAGCTTTGGGGTACCTGAGAAGCCAAACTATATTAAATAATAGTGGTAGGAATACTTCTAGAAACAGAAGAGCTATTGATCAGAGTGGAAAGATATAAAAATAACCTAAAAGAGACTGAACAAAAAAAGGAAGCAAAATTTAATAACTAAATTTTAAAGATATGGGTTTAAATGAATTAGAATACAATCCTAAAATGTCTATGGAAACACAAAAGACTACAAATAACCCAAGCAATATTAAACAGAAAAAAACAAAGCTGTAAAACTCACATTCCAATTTCAAGACAGCCTCTGGGTCATTGTAACCAAACAATGTGGCATTGGCATAAAAAGACCTATAGATCAAAAATGGAACAGAGTAGAGAACTCAGAAATAAATCCATGAGTATTTAGCCAATTTATTCTAAACAAAAGCACTAAATTATACATTGGAGGAAAAGGTAATCTCTTTAATCAATAGTTCTGGGAAACTCTGTTTTCATATGCAGAAGATTGAAACTTGGCCTCTTTCACCTAGTTTAAAGAATCAACTCAAAATTGCTCTCAGTCCTAAAAGTAAGACCTGAAAATAAGAAATTACTCAGAGATAACATAGGAGGTGTGTACTCTAGATAATGGTGTAGGCAGTGATTTTTATATGACCCCAAACATTACAGAAAGCAAAAGCAAAAATAGACATCTGACATTACATTAAGTTAATAGCTTTCACACAGCAAAGGAAGGAATCAACGTAGGAAAGATACAACCTACAAAGTGGAAGAAAAAGTATGTCAAGATTGACAAAGGTGTAATATCCTGAATACTTAAAGAATTAAAGAATCTTAGCTAAATTCTCACATGAACCAACTAAGAAGAAAGAGAAATAAAAGACAAATAACGAACAAATTTATGAAAAAGTCAGCCACCCAGGACATGCTATTCAAAACTACTCTGAGTCGTCAGCCACCCAGGACATGCTATTCAAAACTACAATGAACTATCATCGCATTTCAGTTAGAATGAGGAAATCTAAAAAATGCTGGTGAACATGTGAAAAAAGCATACACCATTGATGGAAATATAAATTGGTAAATCTCTTTTTGAGAATGCATGATGGTTCCTTGAAACAATTAGATTCTGCTATCCCACCTGTGGGATTATAATCCAAAGAAAATGAAATCAGTATAATGAGAAGGGAGTTACATGCATATCTCATCAGTGGATGGATAGATAATGAATCTGTGGTATCTGCATACGAAACCCTATGATTTAAGACAAAATGAATGGGACTAGAGAATCTTATGTTACATTAGGTAAGTCAGACACAGAAGACAAGTACTTGGTAATCTCTTTCACACAGGCAAGCTACAGAGAAAGTCGAACTGAGAGTAGGGTAGCAATAACTCACATGGCCAGGCATGGGGAAAGGGTAGGTACAGGCAGGTTTTGATCTACACATGCTCTATGCTTGTGTTGAAATAACACATGGAACTCAGAATGTATAATAAAGATTAATCAAACATTTAAATTAAAATACATCCATGTAGGAATTTCCAAATAGAAATATATTTAGTAAAATAATTAAGTGGACAAAAATATACAGTTTGGTGTCAAGATTCTCCTTTTTAACTTTTATTATAAATTCTTTGCTTTGAAACTCCGTATCTTGTATTTATCTTCTTTCTGTCAACTTCACATTTTCATTCTTAAATATGAGCCCTTGAAGTGCATGAATCACTCACCTACTCTTAGTTCCAACAGTATCTTCCCCTACAGGTTGGTTCTCCAGTCTACTGAAATATACTAAATCCAAAGATTTTTCAGTTCTAAGTTTTAAATTTGTAAGCCATTATTTGCTTTTATTTCTTGTTTTCATTTTGACTTTTATTGTTTTTTAGCTTGTATCAGTCTTTGAAACATGGTTTCTTTAGTTGATTCTTGGCGTCTGCATGGTTGTAAATATTTTCTTGTCTTCCACCTGAAATTTTTAAGGTCATACTTGTTTAAATACTTTTTTCCTGATATAGTCTAAATGTAGGAGTCAACATTACCATTACTTCAACTACAGAACTTTAAATATGATGATGATCTATCTGCTGTATAACTGTATCTTTTAGCATCTGAAAATAAATTATAGGTTATGATATTCTTGACATTTCCACTACTAGGAAATATAATTGTTTCAGTATTAATTAGTTTAAGTAATACATTGTTGACTTTTTTGTGACCAAAACAAACAATAAAAAGGCAACATTAGAGGTACTGAGTTGGCCTATTTAAAATAATTTGATTGTGTCCTATCACAATATTTACAAATAAATTATTCATTTACCTTATCATTGCCCTGATAATGCATTATGCAATTAAATTAAAACCTAGAATTCATATTAATAAAACAAAGTTTATAAGGAAGAAAAATGACTTCCTATTAAAATGTCTAATGAATTGATTATCCTTACACTTCAATAAAAATATAATTTAATATATTCCTGGGTAGCTAGACAGTATTTTTAAAAGGTGATGCCTCAGTTTGTAGTTTGAGAATTAAATATATGAATACTTTTTGGAATTATATATTGGCCTGATACAAAATGCTTTTTTCATTAGGCAAAATATTAATAGGGATTATAAATAACATAGCACTATGTATTAAGGCTGTATTAATAGAATTTTCTTAACATTCTAGTACATGTATTAATAACTGAGTCTTATCACTAAGTAAATTTCTAATAGAATTGTAAAATTCTTGGCTTTTGAGCCTTTAAATTGCCTTTCAGCATAGAAAACACATTTGAAATTCATACATTCAAAGTTTTGGAACCACTCGTTTTTACAGTTTCAGAAGCCTGAATCATATTATGAATTTATCAGATTAATGCATATGCTCATATGATTGATGCATTTTATTTTCATAACAAACCCTTCAAGTTGAACTTTTTCATCTAATGCGGTAGATGGACTTTCAGCTCAACAATATTTGAACATAAATAAATATAAATCCATCCCAAAACACCATACATTCAATACAAACATCCTCTTGATGTTTTCTCCAACCGTTGAAAATGTCTCCAGTGAAGAGTAAACATATAGGATAACAAACCACTATGAAATAATTTCAAATTGGATTTTTCCTTACTTAGCTGCTGCACACCTGTGTTTGGATGTTTTAGTTGGGAGTCTATTTGTGTTCATATAATTCTTGTTAAAGAAAAACAGCCAATTCACATTAGAGTAAGCTTTTGCAAAGTAATTACGTTTTTTGCTTTATGCAAAAAAGAAAAATAATTTGGTTTGTATTTGTCATTTAATTGATGAGTGAATTATATATTTATAGTATTTTTATCTGTTTTTCCCACAAAATGGAGGGTAACAATCAGTCTTGTCTGAAAGGAAAGGAAATGGCAGAAATTTCCCATGAGGTAAAGAATAGTACTTTATCAATAAGCTTGTTTAAAATTGAACAGCTGACTGACTTTTAATTGGTTTTAATATTGCTTTAAAAATTTTAAATAAACACATCTGTTTTGGGAAATATCTTTGGGAATTCCTTTTGTTTGATCTACATTGTTTGGTTGTTAAAAACTAAATCAAACTTTTGTGGGTGTGGATAATTTGATAGCCACAGACATAAGTGTAATATGTGATTTTATTTATATGCACAATATGAGATTTAGTCTTTAATTTTAATATATCTATAGCTATAAAGTGGGAATTCAAGATTTTTCACTCTTCATTCAGCTTGAACTCTAGAAATGGGAGTTATTATTCAAAACACTTTCAGAAGATACTAGAAAATAAAATGCATTTGCCAAATTCTTCCTAATAAAAAACATTTTATCCTAAATGTTATGGATAATTAGCTCTTAACTGGTACAGATGTTAATTAACTTTAACATTTATTTCATAACTTTAGAGAAATACCCAATTTATACATTAAATATTTGAGACAAAATTTTAAAATATATACATTATTATAAAGTAGCAATAAAAGTGAAATGTATTAAATTGTGTTACTTTCCATTTCTTCTGAAATTTCTAGAGTTTCAATTATTCTTTACATGTGGAAAGATTATGCAGTGTTAAAAACATTTAAATTCCTCGTTTCATTTTGTTTGTTTGTTTGCTTGCTTCCTTGCAATGCTAGGGACTGAATCCCATGGCCTAGCGCCTGAAAAGAGTCCCTACTTACTTAATACAGGTTCTCACTAAAATTCCAAGACAAGCCTAGAATTTGGAATCATCTTACCTTAGCCATTTATAAAGTGGGATTAGAGGCATATGATTCCAGACATAAATAATATCTAGATATTTAACAGAAAGACAATTTTTTTATTTTGAAAGTTTATTTTATATTAATCTATGTCTGTAGCACATGCTTACATTCACTGGGTAGAATTGCTACAAATACCTTTTCTTGCCCATTTCTCCCTGTTGCCCACATCTTTTGATCTCTTTTCATTTTGTTTTTCTTCTTCTATATGTTTTTTCTGTGTCTGGAAGTGGTAAGAGCATTAATTCAAATTAGAACTTTATAAAGAAAAACTGCAAAAAAATTTTAAAAAGATAAACTGCAATTTGTGTATTATAGAGATATACATAAATGTTTAAAAAGATTATATTAATTTATGGCATACATTTTGGGTAAATACACTGTTTTCATCAATTGGAAGTTTCAGTATTACCAAGATAAAATTTTCTTGAAGGTTGTTATATAAGATTTTTAAAGCACATGAAAGCTGATTCTAAAATGTATATGGAAATGAACAGAAACATATCAGAGATCTAATATTTGATTCTTTCATATGTAAGTCTTCTTTAAATCCATTTTAGCAACATTGGGAGGACAAACTGTCAAATATCAAGATAGCCCATAAATGTAATCGGTGAGACGCCGCTGCAGGGGAAGCAAACAGACAAATGCAGCAGAACAGTAAGATCAACGTAAAACCATTTTAAAAATTTTCCCTACTCTTTTTATACTATTTATATCATGAAAATGTTCTACTTTATGTGCACTAAATGCATTAAATCTCAGAAGCAATATTGTTGAACTATAAGTATCTATTGAGTTCTCAATCAATCATAGTCAAAAGTTCTGTTACATATTTAATGTGGTCTTACCCAGTAAGAAGAAGGTACAGGAGAAAAACCAGAAGGCATGGCATGGAAAAAATACTAGCTAAGTTTACGTAAAATGTGTAAAACAGTAAGTCAGATATTCTACAAATTCAAATGACTCCTACTAACTTTCAGAGGTTAACTAACTCCTAGTACTTTCTTTCTAGCTATTTATAAAATACAAAACAAATTCGACCTATGACCTTCTTTAAGTTAACCAGTGAAAAACAATAGTTGTTAAACACAATTATAAAGAGAAGCACTTACTTTTTAAAGGAGTAGTAAAGTGTATTTTCAGTATTTAAAGCTCAGTAAAACATAATACTATGTGAATTTGAATACCTTCAATTGTATTGTAAAGATGTACATTATATATAGTTGCACACACATGCAAATATATATATATATATATATATACACATATTCACACACACATATATGTTTGTACTGAAATTCTGGAAAAGGATCATAAATGATGATATATGTGTATTATGATGTATATTTATTACATGATATATATTTATTATATTACATATATTATAATATATATGTATATTTCCAAAACTATAAGAAAAGAACATTTTTTTCTTGTAATAATACATATTACTCTCATTCCCTAAATTCTGGATTAAAATGAAAAGTATATGTCCATTACACATCCCCATCTACAGTGTGGACTTTTTGTTTCTTCAGGCTAAAATGATTTAAAGTTCCCAACATTTTATAAAACTATTGGTTGACATGGCAGAGAAAAAGTGTTATGATTTATTCTCCTGGCCCTTAAAATTTCCACCTGGAAGTTCTGACATTTCATTGTCCATGGAAATCATGTGCTTAATGGATTGAAATATTGTGAGGAAAACCATGTATCACAGAGAACACTGACCAAAAGTGGAAATGTTAGAATAACAATCATGGTTTCGTTGTAGATATCACACTGTTGTACATAGGTTTCTTTTTGTGAGCAGGAGGATACCTTTGTTTTTCTTTTATATTATTATTATTTTTTTTTACTTCATGGATATATGAACTGGAAAGTAATACATCTATATCCAATGTTAAAAGCACTTGCATTATTCATTCTGTGTTCAGTGTATATTGTGCATCAACAACAACAAAAGATCTAGAAGTTTAATAGGGGACTCTGTGTCTGCTTTTGTTTCTTGGTTTTGGTTTGTTTTTTCTTTGGTGGGGGGACCAGCAGTCAACCTCTGGACTTTGTGCTTGCCAGGCAGGCGCTGTGCCACTGAGCTATATGGCAGGCCATGCATTTGTTTTTGAAATAAAAAAAAATAGGAACACAGGAATGCAGTGTATGTCACAGTCATTAAGGGTCATCCTAAAAATTCTGAATATTCTTATTCCAAAAAAAAGTGGAAGTTTGTATTTTGTACTGCATCAGTATGTGGTTGTCCCCAAAATTGTCATTCTACATATCTAAATACACATTTATGTACAAATTAAATTTTATACCATGTGAAAGAAATGCAAAAAGAAACCAGGGAAGACCTTTGAAGAAGATGAAGTTTGCCCCATAAGTTTAACAATGAGAACTGAATGCCTCGCGATGACATACTGAAGATGATGTTTGTCAAAAGCCTGCTGGAAATTGTTGCATTTTTTAGGAATTTCTAAAAAAGTTCCCTCTACTTTTCTCAGCTGGCAGCAGCATCGTGGTTGTTCTCAGTTCTCACCAAGAAGCAGCTGTGAATCTCGCATCTGTTCACTTGTTTGTTGGTAACTACTTGCAGGAAATAACACCCTCAGCTTCCTTTGATTTCTAAAAAGAGATTTCAGGTAACATATTCCCACTTTTCTCCACCATTATGGCAAGGACAATTTAAACAGTGTAGTTATTTTACTGAACCACTAACAGATAGTCCAGCCATCCTCCTAATTTGAGGTTAGATACTACAATATGATTTTCGTGGCCAATAAAATATGAAAAGTACTGTACCACTTTCTGGCAATATATTGCTCTAAGAGTCTAAAAGTCGATAGGGGTTTCCTTCATACCCATTTTTTCCCGTCGCATATATGACAGAAACAAATCTGTTCTCTAGTAAGCTGGTCTGTGATTTTAAGGAACAAACCTGGCCTTCAAAGCCACATTCCACAAGCATACGGGCAAGAAAAACTATTGTATATTAAGCCGCTGATATTTGGTACTAAAACCTGACTTTCCTAACACATGATAGTAACAAGATTTCCATCTCCCCCACACATACCACACACACACACACACACACACACACACACACACACACGTTATTTCTTAAATCTGAATCTTAGATTTCTGAAGGACTTCACATTGGTCATCCTCATTCGAGTATCGAGACTGATGAAAGTGTCATATTTAATGCTACCAATCGTAGTGATCAGAAGCAAAACAATAGGTTCATTCCAGAAATGACATATGATGTATTAATCAAATTTTATAGGACAAAACAAATCACAAAGAAATGCACTTAATTTCAAGGATGTGGGGAAGTAAAATCAAAGAATTTGCTTGGAAGAAGATTGATTAGAACACTTATTAATAATTCTAAAATTTTCAAATTGCTTTGCAACTCAAACAGTGGTTTTGAAAAGATTTTTTGAATCTAGAATGATAACATAAACTGCAGGAGATAAGATTCCAGAGGGCTACAAATTCTTAGGGCTACAATGAAAGCCTGTACTCATGTCCTCAAAAATCCACTGTTTTAATTTTCCAACAAAATGTGCAACTAATCAACAAATGAAACACAAAATTTAACAACTTTAGTTTTAAAAAAATTAAAACTTAGAGGATATACTTTAAAAATGATTAATTATTTTTGAATGAATGGAAGCTATTCTTTATTTTTGCACATTTTAAAGTTTTGCTTACCATTTCTGAGCATCACACTGGAAAAGACACTAAAATATCTTAGATTCAATCATAGCTATTCTAATATACTTCTCGTAAAGAACACTTATAACTTGTTGGAAAAAAGCTGCAGAAGATCACTCTTTAAAATAAGTAGTTCATAATTTAATAATATCTACTGAAATCTACTGGAAAGAATATTGTACCTGATCTTCTTTTAAAAAGATAAAAGACATAATTAGTGCAAGAAATTTTATTCTAAAATAAGAAATATTTTATAACATTCTTCAGAGCAGAGAACAATCATGAAGGAAAATAGAAGCAGTAAGAACAACATAAACAATGAACCAAGAAAACCATGATAGAAAAATCACATCTCTAAATTACAAAGAATGAATCAAGAACTGTGCTATCGATCTGATTATGATAATTATATATAAGAAGTTTTTATGATAATTAAAATCAGTTTTCATGCGGTACTGAAAGAATGAATAAATTATAAGAGAATGGAATTAGCTTTGAATTTCAGATAGTTTTTATTTTCCTGTATATCACATTAAGTTAATTTTCTTCAATGTCATCCTAAATACAGTACACATCTGTTTGTCACTTAGGCAAAGAACCATGATTCATGTTGTCAAGTAAGAAAAATCAGTATATGTCAAAATAACACATGTTATAATTTATGTAAGTAAATGAAAGTATTTGTAATGCTTTGTTTTCATGTTGGTATGAAAACATTTGGGAAAATTAGAAATCAAGTTTCTGAAACTTGCAGATTTATTTTAAACCTGACATGATAAAATATTTGTTCTCAAATATGTTTTAAAACCAGCATATTTAACGTTTTAAAACACAGGCTATCTGGAAAGCATGTATATGTTTTGCACAGAATATGCTTTAAACAATGAAGACTAATCAAATATTGCACATGCATCATTGTCTTACAAGACAAAAGGTACATATCTTTCCTAAAAGGAAAAATATTATTCTGATTATATTTGCACAGGTTTTGATGTATTTTTAAAGCAACAGAATACAGTTATCATTACACTTACTTTCTGCATAAGGATGCATGATCATTTCTGCAATCATATCAGTAGAGAATCTCTTGAAAAGGAATATACCTTTGCTTTATGAAGATTTCAGTGTATTCTTTCTCGAAATCATAAAACTTTTGTGTAATCATTCTCAAAAATTGGCATATCCAGGTGGTGAATGATCTGTAAAATTCATGTAATGCAAAAAAAAGTCATTTCTGTTAAGCAGTGTGAGAATTATAGTACTCAAAGCAAATCAGTTACTTAGATTATCTAGCAGACCTGAACAATATGCTGATTGTAAAAGAATGGAGCAAATTAGTTTAAAAAATTAAAAATTTAAATCTCTGATAATATTTTCTTCCAAAAAACATGTGTAATTTCTCTAAGAAAGAAAATGAGAATTTAATCTTTCTTACTAGTAAATAATATGAGCATGATTGAGTAGATACCCTTTCTAGTTTTGAGATAAATACTAATTGTGAAGTAGAACGGGAAAATATTTGAATATACTGATTCAGTTCAAGGCAACATCTTTAATTAAATTTCATTATTAAAAAGCCCATACTTATCAGAACATCTGTCTAACATTGCACTACACTCAAATTTTCCAACTTCAAGAAATGTGAAATTTAGACTGAGTGTTGTGCTAATTTGAATAATTATCTGATAACCTGAAAACTGAATCTGTGTAGTAACTTAGTCACAAGCTTTCATGTCATGGTTGATGCATGCGGTCCATTTACATACATGAATCATTAAAATACAAAAAGGTTGTGTCATATTCAATGAACAATGAAACATTTTAACAGTGATACTAGTTGACAGTTCTTCAGTTCACAATAATTTTTCCAGTTCTCTACCTTTGTAGCACTGCACCATTGCTCTTTTAGACTGAAATTGTTAGATAAAAATTATACAAACCATCACAGTATCAACCAACACCCCAACTCCTTAGTGGTTCTGTGAATTGAACCCAAGGCCTTTGCTCTGAGCTGTGTTCCCAGCAAGCCCGTAACAGGAAGCCAGTGTGCCTGTGGTGAAGGGCGGGAGAGTCTGCCCTGGAAAGCAGGAGACAACATCCACGGTAAAGGTGAAGGAAACAGAAGTGAACCCTCCTTTTCTGATCCCTTTTGTCTTCATCTTGATGACAAGCCTACCCAGGGTGAGTCTTCTATGTTTAGTAAATCCTTTCAGAAACACACAAAACTATGGTGATTCAATGTAGTTGGGTGTTTCGTACTCAGATTGAGACAGTTAATGCTCACATACCTGTTGGTGAAATGAAGAAGTGAGATTTGTTCTCACATCACAGTGTGTCTTCAAAGTAATTGGAGAGGAGAGACATGAATAAAACAAAAAGCAATGTGCTATGGCATCAAAGAATGTTAATGCTACAAGATCCCTTAATACAGTTAAAACTGGCTTTCTTATTTTGTATGGGAATTAGACAAAATAAAAAGAACTTTATAAACTTTCTCAAAGCCATTTATAAGGTATTGACTCCAAGAGAAGAAAAACACCTAGATCAGAGCTATAATGTGATAGGCAATGTTATTGACTTCATACCAAGAAAGATTCTGAAGTGATCACCTCATTTTCTAAAAGTATAACTATTTAAATTCACTGGGACTCTGGTGTCTGTTATGTAAAGCATTCCTATTAGGGGCTGATTTGCTTTCCCTACAAATTCATGTACTGGGTTCCTAAACCTCAATACCTCAGAATGTGACTGTGTGTAGAAATAGAAATTAAGAAAAAATAATTGAAATGAAGTTAAATGAGTGGGCTATAAGATGACTATTGGATTTATAAGAATAGGAAGTTGACATAAACATTCAGAGATATGAAAAATGGAAGTAAATAGCAAAAAATAAAGATCATTCACATGAATAAACCTGTAAATATCTAGATGCCAAAACAACGAGGAAATAAATTCCTATTGTCAGAACCATCCAGACTATCATATTTTGTTATGTTCACCCTAACAATCTAGTATACAGTGTTACCTCACCTAAAGAATTTAACTTTCTCCACAATTCTGGCCACAGAATTTCATTAGATTTCAAATAGTATCATGGAAAACATCAAGTTTATGAACCCAGGTATCACCGAACTTGCTAGAAAAAATTAATACGAAGATTAAAAGAGTTACATATGTAAATCATTTTATGTGTGAAAGATAATCAGTTAGTTTTAGTTATTTGTCCTCTTTAGTCTTAAGTCCTTTTTTGTTTTGTTTTGTTTTGTTGGGTTTTGGTTTTTCATTGTCATTGTTCGCTTTCTGGTACTAGGGCTCGAACTTACAACCTCATGCTTGCCAGGCAGGTGCTTGGCCTTAACCCCTTTTTCAAATTTAAACCAGAGATGAATAACATGTATGTTGACAGAACTGGTTTATCAAATCACATTTCTGAATAAATCAGGAAATGACAGAAGTGAGTCTGGCTTAATATTCTGAAAGGTAAGTTCAGAAGCATATACAGTTTACTAAGTATCTGTAGGAACTGGTTGTTACTGCCTTTATGGTAACTTGTGTTTCTGTGACAGAATGCTGAAATTCATCAATCTAAAGGAAGAAAAGTTTTATTTCAGAGTCTTAAAACATAGGTGATTTACCTGGTTGCTCTCTTTGTGAAGGCAAAGTATGTGTTTTAGGAAAGCCGCTCCCCTCATAGTGGAGAGTAGTCCAAAAGAGAGAGCACATTTTTGTACCATGGCTACCCTACTAAAAACCATAAGGTTACAAATCCATAAATGTATTAAACCACTCAGGCTGTCAGAGTCCTCATGTGTAAGCCCTATGTTAGAACAAGCCTGGATCGGAGAGCTTTTGGGGGACATTTAAGATCCAAACCACAGTAGTGCATATTTACTAAGCAGAACGAAGTACCTCAATATTCATCAAAACATGCTGTATCTGATCACCAGTATGTATCCCCAAAGCTTATGAGCTGAACAATAATTGTGAAAATAATCTAATCATGACTGTTTTCTGCTTAAACTAAAGTTCAATACATCTATTGAATCAATCTATAAATTGATTAATTATTATTGATGGGAGATAATAACTGCTAAAAATTATTTTATGTTTATCTTAGGACCCTTCAAGAAGTCTCATGTATAACTTGGCAAGCAACACCACACAGTGTCTCAAGATTGCTTTATTTAAAATAAACAGATACCATTCATGTCATCTAGGCAGTTGGTCAGGCCAGCATTCTGCATTAACTGCTGAACAGTACAGGGCCAGCCTCTCATGCTGGGTTGTGGGTCTCCGATGTTTGAATTTAATATTCCTCCTACAAGAGATAGGAAGGTAAACGTGAGGCATGGAGTAGTTCATAGCCCATCGTAGCCTTCTCCAAGCGTGTTCTGCAGGAAGGGCTAGAAAACTGCTTAAAAATGTCCCTTATTTATAACATGATTTTTTCTTGTGAAAAGACAAAATAAAGAATAGCAATAACAAACCTGAAATTCATTTTTACTTAGGGAATGGGACTTTTCTTATATTTCCTCAAACTTCCATTTCAGTTATGTTTGAAAATTCCAAGAAAGATTAAGTGCTCTAAATGATGCTATTGGGCCAGGGATAGAACTCAGCAGCGCAAGCACCTGCCTGGCAAGCACAAGGTCCTAAGTCAGATTGCCAGGCCCCAAAATAAATAAATAAATAAATAAATAAATAAATAAATCAAGCTATAAACATACAGAGATTTTTATCTGATCAAGCACAACTCACACTTATGCAACCACATGTGTGCACAATACATACATATATACAAAAGTTCATGGGCTTATCTGGATTTCTTCAAAGAACCCAATAGAACAGCATACATAAAAAAACCCAGAAAGGTAGAGTTAGAAATAGAGGTGGATAGAGATTAAGATACAACATGAAGCAAGAGAGAGAGATAGAGGAGAGGAAGGAAGGGGAGGGGAGAGAGGAGATGCCAAGTTGGAGCTGCCAAAGATGAAAGATCTTTAGAAATTGGTAAATTGAAAATAAAGGTTATCAATTATGTATTTCTAGTCTTAATACCAATGGGCTTAGAGACTCAGGAAGTGTAATGTGTCAGGTTGAGTTTGAAGGTAGGAAAAGAAACCTATGACCCAATGTGAACATTGTCAGGCAAAAGAATTTATATCTTATCTGCGGGGAGAGTCAGTGTTTTGTTGTATTCATAGATCTTCAATTCATGGACAATACTTACCTCCAGCAAGAAGGACAATCTCCTTGACCTAGTCTATTGATTAAAACTTTAAACACACATGCACCCAGAAAAAATCCTGAAGAATGTTTGACCTAGGGACTCTAGGCCCTTCTCAAATTGATGTATAAAATCATGTAATACAAGTCTATCCCTTAACTTGGTATCCAGAATCATCTCTAAACCATGCTTCATTTCCAAATCAAAACCATAGCAAGCTATTATGCTATGTAATATGATACCACTGTCCATGTGCAACTGAAAACGCTTTAACCTCACACCCAGAAAAAGTGATAAAGTTCTTTAGAAATGCTCACTATTTTCCTTGGTATCCCATTACTTAGGTGCTATGAAATTAATCATAATTAAACCCTATGATACAAAATTATTATATCTTGTGTGATGAGAATAAAAGCAGGAAGAAAGCAAAGATATTTGATATTCAAACATACACACAAAAGGCACTCTCACATGCATGTGTATGTAGATACACATATATGTGTGTACATACATTTTTAAAAACTGAAGAAATACTTGTGAAAAGTGTAGTCCTCGATCCTTATTTTTATAAGTCATTATGTTTTGTTACTGATATTTCTAAGTACATTCTATATTAGCTTTGCTTTAGCAACTACCTAAGTTAGACATGGTTATTTATCCAATGGAGTGACTTGAACCTTCATTTGCAGTGAATTATGCCGTTACTGGTCTTGCCGGAATTGGTTGTTGCACCCTTCCATTGGCCTCCATCACTGTGTGTGGAAATACTAAGAGACAATTTAAAGGATCTCAGTACTCCAAAATACTCATCTTTATGTATGCAGCTGGGTAATAACTCAGTTTCCCCTTAGTAAACAGGACTAGTTGCCCAAACCAACAAAATACTTCCCATTTTTGCCTTTAATGCAGAGATTTGAGTCTAAATATGTATGAGTGTGCAAAGGGATTTATTAGACAGGGCTAGATCAGTTAGGAGAGTCCACAGTGGCCATCTGTACCCTGAAGAGCCAGAGGATCCAGTAGCTGCTCAGTTCAAGAGGTAAGAAAACTTAGAAGAGAAAGGATGAGGCACATAGTGCCCATCTGAGATGGAAACCTTGGAGGTTTGCTGGAGAGTCACTGGTGTGAGTGCATACTGAATTGTGACATCCAGGGCCAATGTAAAGAACAAACAACGTACTGGTTTAAGCAGAATTGAGCTGTTTAAATGCAGGCTGACTTCATTCTTCTTCCCTTTCCATTTTATCCAGGCTGCAAGCTTTGGATGGTACCACACACCATCAGGGCATGCCCTCATCCTGTGGTTTGTAGCCCACTCTAAATAAACTCTAAAAATATCCCAAGAGTCACACTCAGCAGTGTGCTTTAGTAATCTGTTAGGAACTTCTTAATCTGATCAAGGTGACAATCAAAGCAGTGGTCTTATACCCAGAACAATGTTATTCTTATTGATTCTCCTGGTCGAAGCAATATGCTTTTTGGAATTAAGACCTCTTAGCCAGCAGATCATCAAGTCACAAGAATAGGAAGCAAATACTTGGCTTATGGGTCTCTGGGAGGAATGACGGGAAGTGCCTCTTTCATTTTCACCCTTGATTCCTGGATCTGTGAATCCTTGCTTTGAGAGAAAATTGTGCTATACATCAGAGACTGATGCAGAATCCACACAGTCTCTTGGAGCAACTATGCAGCCCTTCAGAGCATTTCCACCTTACAAGTGAGCTTTTAAAACACCATTGCACTGTTCTATCAAGCCAGCTGCACAGGGCAATGGGAAATAGATCAGTGAATTGCATCAGTCGGGCCACACTGTGTATGTAATTTGTGTGCCATGTATGTTTCTCAACCATTTAATACCCATTCCCACACACATTCCCCAAATTTCTGGCTACGTATATTAGAAAACTGGCAAAAATCCCTGTGGGGTCTGTGCTATGGAGAGTCAGCATCATCTTGCATGGAAACTACCTCAGAGGAGATCACTAGACTTTGCACTGTTACTTCCTTCAGATAATCATGGACAGGCTGCTTCTGGTGGCAAAGACATCACCTCTGAACTCACCTGCCCGGTGCTGTCAGTTCCATCAGGCTTCCCACACATTTGCATTCAACTTTCAGGATCCCATTTCCTCTCAACCAATGCTGTCAATTAAACAGTAGACACTAGCAGTGTAGTTTAGCCAGTCACAGGAGGAGGTTCTGTGTTTCATTATAATTCTCAGCTCTCCTGCAAAAGGAGAAAAGGGCCTTGGCGAATGTATACAGGAAAGTGGTGATTTTCATCATGCAGTCCTCGTGCTGAAAATTTGAATCCCTGAGTTCATCCTTTCACCCTTCAATTTGTCCAGTGGCATTAGAGGAAATCAGAAAGTTTCATTAATTCTTTGACAAAAATGTTCAGAAGTATCATATACATTGTCACTGAGATTCTTGATTTCCATGTGTAGTTATCTAAGACTGTCCCTCAATGATACTTTGCATGTCTCTATTGCTAGATTCTGATGTGAAACCCCCAGTGCTCTCTTTATTACCTGCATTAGCATCTTTAAATCTGATTGAGCAGGCAAGCAGTTTCAGGAACTCCAGAACCAATTCAGAAAACTTATGCATAAAATATACTCCCTTTAGAGCTCCTCTTAGTACTAAAATCTGTATTTTTCAGGAAGTGCCAAAGAAACAGAAACAAAGGATACACATGTACATAGAAAAAGATTTATTATAGGCAATTGGATCCTATCATTGTGCAGGCTGCTGTGCTATGAATGTTTGCTACCCTCAGAAATTCATATGTTGAAATTTAAAACTCCTATTAGATACTATGAGAAAGAGGTGAGATGAGTTCGTGAGAGCAGCACTTTCATGATTGAGATTAATGTTATCAGTTATAAAATAAGAGGCAGAGTGCTGCTTAGCCTTTGCCCTCTGTCAGGAAGCAAAAGCCACACTATCCACGAGGAGAAGGTCCTCATAAACCACTGACTATGACAAAGCTATGATGATGGACTCCAAAGGCTCCTGAAATACGAGAAACAAAGGCTTGTTTATATTTAAGCTTCTGGTACTTTGTTGGGGACCACAGATTCACAATGGCTAGTTTTGCATACTTCCCTAAGAGATAAAACAGAGGTTTGGGATTATTGGCACCACCCATCTGAGATCTCCCGTTGACTCTTAGAATAAAGCCATCTATGCCCTCTTGAGTCAACCAGGATTATACTCCAGGACACAATCTTTCTTAGCATGAGATTGTCTTTGCCCTTTTGAGGCATCCCAGGATTACAACTGCCCATGGAGTCATAAACATCTGAGTTTCATGGTGGGATCTTCCACTAACCCCGCCTGTCACCGTTCACACCTATTAAACAGTAGCTGTTTCGGAGTGTCAGTAGAGGGCCCATCTGGAGAGCACTCATGTGTCACTAAACTTGTCTCTGTTTTCTATTTTTTTTGCCATACCTTTAACACTGACAACCAGGGCTGTTCGCCAGGTCCTTGATACTTTTGTTATCACAGCCCCACCCAAAGCAGCGGCTATATTCTAAAATCTGTTGAAAAAATTGAAACCCAGAAGAGCTGAGGACATATATATATATATACTCTGATTTGGAATGTCTGGAAGCTAGGAGAACTGATGATGGTGCAGGGATCAATCTGAAAGCAAGTAGATTCAGGATTCAGAAAGACCCGACGCTTCTATTTGAGCCTTAAAAGAGAAAAAAAAAAATGGCCCTGGTGAAGGAAGTCACATAGGAGGATTTTCCTCGTTTTGTGGAATTCAGCTGTTTGTTCTATTGACGCATTCAAGTAATTAAATGAGGACCGTATATGACCTGCTGCTTTAGATGTTAAATTCATCCCAATACACCCTCCTGGAAATATGCAGATAATGTCTAACTAAATATCTGAGCACTGCATGGGGTAATAAGTTAACACACAGAACTAACTTAAGATATTGATGGAGAGATGAAGGAAAGGAAGGGAAGGAGGGAGAGAAGAAGGAAGGCATAAAAATTCAACGTTGGCTTTAACATGCAAAGAAATCAATATGCAGCAAACAGAAACTACTGTGGTGAGAGTAACAGGGCTCTTTCCTTAGAAACAGTACCAAAAGTTTAAACCACCCATACACGAGGGGTCTGTACCATATAATAAATGATATTTCCAATCTTGTCTCATTTGTCAGTCTACAACTAATTTTCACTGATTTTAGTATTTTTATTTTATCCAATTCATGATTATATGGAAGAAATTTCTCACAATTCAAAACCTTCTGTGTTAATAAGTAGACATTTTAGGACTAATTCTATTGGAAATATGAAAGGTCTCATGCATTGATATTTTATTCCCTTTGACATTAAATCCATTGATTTTTCTTAAAAGATGTTTATACACATCAATTTTACAGCTTTCTAGAAGGGAGTGTATAATTAAGTATTGACATTATGAAATGAATGTATTAAAATAGAAGATTTATGCCTGTTTTATTTTGAAAATGGTCAAAAATAAGATTTGGAATATTTCTAGCTATTTATGATAAACTCATTTATTTCTATGTTGTGCTTCAAAGTCGATCATGATTAATTCATTGCAAAAATCTGTTGAGGATTTATAATTATAAATTTTTTGTCTTCATCAGATACTAAGAAAAAAAGAAGTTTGATTTTGAAACCAGGGAATCACCTTGTGTGTCAAACATCCAAATGTATCTCTTTGTTGAAGAGGACAATATCAAATGCATGCTTGAATAAAAGATTGTGAGTTTCCTATAACAATTTTTATTGTAGAATTTCCCTCCCTCCTGTTCTTTCTCTGTGAATCTTAGCTCTGCATTTTTACATATGCAAGGAAATTATTTAACATTAGGTAGGAGAGAAGAGCCGATTTACCTGCTTTAATTACTCCCGTCCTTGTCTTGCCCATCCACCTCCCAGACTAGAGAGTTTGCTGTGTGCATTTATCATTTAATTCCATGGAATCAAAATTAATTAGTAACTCCCCCATCTTCCCTCTCTCTATGCATTTTGCCAAAAGCTTCAACTGCAAAATGGGCTGTACTGATATCAGTCCCAAGCGCAATAGCAAATAATTGTGTTCTATTAATATAATGTTTTCCTTTATAATATAATTCATCTTGCTATTTGAAGGATTAGTAAAATGTACATAATTATTTATAAATACTGCACACTGCCAGGGAGAATGGAATTAAAGACAAACTGTCTGGATTTGAATTCTCTTCCTAACAATTTGTTGTTAAATGACACTTTTGTACCACCATCTTTAAAGTATGGATAAAAATAGTTGCCATTGTCTTAATTGTAGTATCAATGAAAGTTTAAATGAGCTAATAAAGACAAGGTGCTAGTATTCCTGACCTATGAAAAATACTTTTTTATTGTATGCTGTTTTATCATGTAATGCAATGCCTGCTATAAGATATTTTTGCATGTCACAAATGTATTTGTATTAACAGCAGGTTTTTGAAAGATGTTTTCATGCATTACCCATTTAAACTTAAAGAAAGAAAGGTTATACTAGAGAAATTTAAAATTTTTTATGCGCAGTTGTTTTACTTTCTCCATTCTTTAATTTTTATGTCATAAAATAAAAAAATGAATGTGCATATCTGCTTATTATAAGAGTTCTCATATGGTGAAAAAAATTTTATTTGTTTTCTGCTATGTTGAAACTTCTTTTAACTTGGCTGCATTTAGTATAAAGTCCATCAGAGTATTTACTTATCAATTATAGTTACATTAAAATGCATGCATATATCAGAAAGAAAGTTAAAAATAATTTGGCTGTATAATAGTATAAAATTTAGCAAGTTTGTCATTTAACCATGTGAGCAAATGTTTATGTAGTCCTAAAATGTTAAGACATTTTGCAAAAGCCTTATAAGCATAGCATTTTTATATGTAATTATTAGTGGGTGTGGAAATATGGCATTTTATATTGTTACATACATTTGGTTTATATATCAAATTATCTGCTACTCCAAATGGAATGCTATTAAGTGTGACTTTTTGCCTTTTGCAAAAATTTGATCAGTTGCTGATGAAACAAAGGTTTAGGGTAAGTAACTTTAGCAAAATTTTTCACCTTAATCTTGGAAAGTCTAAAAGCTGTTTCCATAAATACCCTGCCAAAACTTTTCTACTCTTTTTTAGTTCTGACCATCTGGACAAATGTTTGAATTTAGTGCTGGTACACAAAGATCGTATTATAATTTCCTTAAACTCAGTGGCACATAATTATATTAAAATAAGCATTTAATTTTGATTTCCACAGATCACTGTCTTTATATCTCTTTTGCAACTCAAAAACATAAATAATACTAATAATAGCCTACAATGAGCAAATCAATCTATCAATGTATACATATGGAAAATGCTGAAAGTCTGCCATCAAATTTGAAAAAGTCTGTTGAATTTTACATTACATACAAGAGAAATTACATTTTAGATTGTATTCAAATCAGTACAAATAGGATCAGACAACACATACACTGACCTGGGAAAATTTCCATCTCTTGGCTATTGAGTAGTTTCTTGTTGATAGGGCAAGCAGAAATTATCCTCAATAACATCTCAACACTAGCATGAAGCTCAAGTGCTGCACTTCAGAGTTTTCTTCTGCTTTGGGGGGAAATATGCACAACTTCCCTGGACACTACGGAAGTGGCTAAGCACCCAGGCCTACTGTGAAAGGCCAAGTCTAAGTATGACAGCCTGATGGTTAGTGTGAGCTTAGTGAGCTGAGAACGCCATCTCCACATTCTCCCATTTGCTGTTCTGTAAAGGCAGGGTTTGAAAAGAGTAACAGATTTATGTATTTAATTCCGCCCAACTCCTACTCGACTGTTTATGGGTTTTTTTGGTAATACTTTCTTTTAATATAAAACATGCTCAATACCTCCTTGTGCAATTTTAATTTACCTGAAAAACTAACCATAGTAAAACATTACAACCTTTTTTTAACTAATTAGAATACCAATATTGAGACATCCCTTAAGATATTTGATCTTACTTAAAAATATGGTAGAAAAGTGGAAGGAAGGGGAGGGGAATGGAAAATAAGAAAAATTTAGAGAGAGTGTGCGCAGATACAAATTCCCTATGATATATATGCAAACATGTACCAGTAAAAAATAGAAATATGTTAGATAAAAATTCCAATATAATGATGTAGTTAAAGAGATTGTCAAATCATTTTTTCCAACAACCAGTTTCATATATCCAACAATATTGTCAAAAATATGTATTTTGAAGCTGTAGAAATTAACCAAGTAAAAATTCATTCTTGAACTATTAGAGAAATTTGAGTAAAACCAATGGAAGTTTCTAGAGTGTGTGCCTGAGGCTACTCCTGTCTGCCCAGTTTTGTAGGGTCAATTATATAGGATCACAGTTTTACCCAGATAGGATCCATGGAAGAACCACCAGCTTCAGTGCCAACTGCTGATTTGCAGTGGTAAACAGGAAAACCCAAAGACCGATATTTGATATTCATCAGAGCAGTTAGTAGCATCAGTGGCAAATAAGTGGAGATAATCAGTGGCTCTGGTGGCCTGAGGTTACAGCTCTATTTAGAACAACTAAGGAAACAGCCAACTCGCCAAAATTCTAAGAAGGAAATCCTGGAAATGAGGCAGCTTTCTGTAAGTGCTCTCCACGTCCCTGGCCACATTTTCTGTGCCTGTACCAGAGATGAGAGAAGACCCAAGAGAAGCACAGGAGCCTAAATGACCAAGAAACAGGTTAGTTATGCAGACAAGATGCAAAAGGTCCTAGAGAACAGACTGGCAGATCTGCGCACAGCCAGCTGTGTGACTGCACTTGCCAGCCTGCTTCAGCACAGCCTCCAGCAAAGGGATGCAGATAAAAAGATGATCTCTGCGATTTAAAGACTGAAATCTAAAATGAAAAATAAATAAATAAATAAATAAAACTGATCTGAGACACAAATGGTTACACACAGCTGTGGAGAAAGATTTCAAAGCTTTAGCACAAAATTACTGAATAATTAACAAACAGAAAAAACAATGGCAAATATTGTGGGTGGAAATAGAATCCAAGTTGCTAAATTTATTATCAGTCTTCAGTAACAAATCATGAGAGGTGCATATACAGGAAAGCATAGCACGTACTAAGGGAAAAAAAAAAGCTGTTTATTATGGACACACATGTTAGATTTGGCAAAGACTCTAAAGCAGTTATTTTCTGTAATTATTCAAAGAGCTATAGAAAATAGTATTTAAAATACTGTGTAATGTCAGTGGGTAATATCTATTAAAAAGAGCCCCCTGCTACTAAGACACTAAATTTGGGTGTTATTTTACTTCAGAGAAAAACAAGTTTATCCTAACTTGTAAATTTGCATCTCTTTATCCTGTCTCTAAATCTGTGTCAAAAATATGTCATTGCTTGATTCACATAATGCCTATATGCATATTTCTTCTTTTTTTCCATTTTGCACCATTTTGAAAAAGTAAATGCATAAGAAAAAGTCTCACCAGTTAGTGACCAACTTGCCTCCCTCCCCTGCTAAGTATTCTCCAGTTAAATAAGCTGAGAAGGTACATCCTGACATAAGGAGAGAAGTTCCCAAACAACCAACGAAGAGTTCTCCTTCTTCCTAAAACATGTGTTACAGTCAGGGATTGTGAGGAGAACAGTCAGAATCAGGACATTTATAATATTATTTATGATGGTCACCCAGAGTTAACACAATAAAGTGTAGAAAATCTGTTCACAACACTAAAGATGTAGAATATTTAGCTAAGGGCCTGAATCCCACAGCAATGTCCTACATGAGTTCAGATGAAGACCTAGACCCCATGACAATGACTCCCACAAGTCCAACTGGAGTTCTAGAGCCCACAAGAAGGACTCACGCCAGTCTCTTTTACGGATCCGTGCTGGGAAGGCCCAAAGGTCAGTGGTGGAAGCCAGAAAGTCTATGCCAGTAGGGTGAAGGAGCTGTGCTGGTAGACTGAGGATTCTATGCTGGAGCCCATAAGTCACGTTTAAAATAAAGACCAGGGCCATCCTGTAAAGTACCACAACCATCCTCAGCGACACTGAGGCCCCGAGCTCCTCCGACAATAAGCACAGTCAAGTACATGGCAGGAAGCCAGCCTGATGAGTTCATCCTGGATTTAAGCAGCACACGTCTTGCCCTCTGGAGCCAGGAAGTGATGCTCACTGTAAGGACCAGAGCTCCTCCAGGAGAACCAATGGCTTAAATAGCAACATGTAAGAGAACCCACAATGCCTCAATGCCTCAGTACCTCTTTCTCCTTCTCCAACTTTCTATTTATGCTGGCAACTTTCTTCAAGTGGAACATCTACACTCAGCACCATGGTGATTTAATTCTGCTGGCTTTAAGTTGACCACCAGCTTTTAATCTATAGCAACATGGTTTAAAGAAAAGTTTGCACCCAGTAAGCTTAGTGGCATTCAGAGTCTTGGGGTCTCTCAGCTATGGTGGAACATGAGATTCCTACAGAAAAGATTCCATATATCTTATGCACTTCCTCTGAGGCTTCAGGGAAAACTCACCATGGGTTTTCTGTTTACCTTTGGTCCCTATCTATTAGTAATAAGTGTGTTTTCTAACTAGCTGTGCCAGTGTTCTACTTTAGTGGACTAAGATTAAGAGCTTCACAACAACATTCGTATATGTCGGTTAGTTTATAAACAATTATGTATTTCTCTGTGGGAAGGAACAACATTCTTTTATGTATTTACTTACCGAGGTTAGTCTTCCTCACTATCACCAAGTAAGAATGAATATCTTTGGAAATAATTTTTGTACTTTACAAAAACTTCTTTAGACAAAACGGTAAACATATGAATAGACCAAATTTCAGAGTATGCTTTTCTGCAAATTTAATAAGTTTTACAAATTATCCCACAAGATGATTGCATCAGTGTGATTCTTCCTTGTAACATATGATAATGTCAATATTCTAAATCCTAACACATAGATTTATCAGATATTTAGTTTTATAACATTCTGATGATTGTGAAACGGAATTTCATACTTTTTTGTATGCATTTCCCAATTACTACTAAGTTTAACTAGCCATACCTCTTCAAATCTTTTATTGATAATTGTGTCTAATATTTGTTAACTTACTTAAAATGTTTTTCACTTTTTTGATGTTTCCTTTGCTTTTTTTTAAATTTAATATGATCCCATGTGTTGATTTTTTTTAACTAGTCCCTGTGCAACTAAGATTTTACTCAGAAAATCCTTGACTATGCCTATGACTTGAAAGTTTTACCAATTCTGTCTTCTAGCAAGTTTGAGTTTCTAGTTTAACATTTATTTCTTTGATTAATTTTACTGTTAATTTAGTACATGTTGAGAGATATGAATCTAGATTCAACCCTCTGCACATGTATAGCCAGTTTTACTAACACCATTTTTAAAGGAGCTATATCTACTGGTATTTGCTTCTGGCTCCGTTGACAAAGATTGCATAGTTAAATGTACTTGAATACTGTATTTGCATCCTGTATTTTGAATCCTCTGCTTTGTTGTATTAATTCCTCTGGCTATTTTTCTGCTGTTTTTACCATAGTCACTTTGTACTATAATTTCAGATCTGGAATTGTGACACCTCCTGTTTTGCTTTTTTTTTTTTTTTTACCCAGGGTTGTTTTTGACATTTGGGGTCTCTTCTTGTTCCATATGAATGATTGGATTATTTTTTTCCAGTTCTATGAAGAATGCTGTTGGAATTTTGATTGTAAATGCATTAAATCTGTATATCAACTTTGGAAGTATGGCTATTTTGACTATACTAGTTCTACCTATCCTGGAACAGTAGATATTGTTCCATTTTCTGATGTCCTGTTCAATTTTCTCTTTTTTCAAATACTGTAGTTTTCTTTGCACAGTTCTCTTACTTCCCCAGTTAGAATAATGTTTCTTGGTCCTACTGTGAGTGATATTTTTCTCCAATTTCTTTCCCAGTGTTTATTATTAGTGTACTGAAACATTATTGATCTTAGTATGTCGATTTTTTTACTCTGCTATATTAATAAATTTTTTGTAGAAAATACAATATTCTTCAGATAGAGGACTCATATGTAGAATATATAAAGAATTAAAAATGATTAGATGGTCTTAAAAAAAGACACAATAAAAAAATGAGCAAGCAAATTGAACAGACCCTTCACAGAAGAACTGCAAATGGCCAACAAATAGAAGGAATGCTCACTATCACAGGTCACTAGAGAAATCCAGACTAAAACAATACTGAGATTCAACTTTATTGCAGAAATAATGCCCACAACACAATCACATGATAACAAAAGCTAGAGAGTGTGCAGGAGAAAAAGGAACCCTTTTACCCTGTTGGTGGGAGTATAAACTAGTACAACTGTGACGGCGATCAGCATGAAGAGTTCTCACAAAACTAAAACTAGAAATTCCATTTGACCCAGACATTTTCCTCCTAGGTATCTTTTTTAAAAAATAGAGATCATATCACAGGTACATACACACATACCTAAATAGCAGTACAATTCATAAATCTTGAAAGTGATCCACATGTTTATCAACTGATGACAGATAAAGAAAATGCATTTACACACCAGGAATACTCCACTCCCGTAACAAAAGAGGAAATTGCATCATCTTTAGGAAAACAGATGCACTTTGAGAATATATCAGAAGGAGAGGAGAGGAAAAATATAAAGGCCAAAATATAAGGAACTGAAATGTTAAGTACATGCACTAAATATATTTAAGGAATGCATGACCTGTGCTAAAAACATATATACAAAAAGGAAAGGATCAAGGGATGGGTGTAGGGGAGAAGAAGGGAAGGAAAAGGGTTGAACAAAGGAAGTAAATGTGTTATGTACACGTACCAACACCACACAAGACTTGTAAGTATTACATACTATGCACATGTACTAATAAATGAAAAAAAATGTTTTTCAATTTATCCTAGACATATTTTTGGAATTTCTATGCCTTTAATAACTGTTGCTTTCTGTGTTTCATAGTTATTTGTATAAAGGTATGTTTTTTAAATGATAAATTTAAATTTGTTCATTGGTAGTGGTGAGGACAATGTCTGCATTACCTTTCTTGTTACTATGACAAAATACCCAACATCTAAGGTTAAAAGAGGAAACGTTTATTTGGATGGCAGTTTGCAGAGGTTTCAGTCCTTAGCTTACTGGCTCCAAGCTGGAGTGGTGTGGCAGGCATGCACTGCAAAGGAGACACATCTCATGGCAAGCAGCAGAGCAGAAATCCCCAAAAGAAGCAGTAAGCTGCAAGCAACAGTCTTCTTTCTGCCTCTTATATTTCATCCAAGGTAGAAAGCTTTAGTGGAGGCAGCTCTGTCACCCACAGTGGAGCATCCTTAACCCTAACATCGCACCATGAATAAATCCAAGCATCACATTCTTGATCCAGCATCACACAGCCTAGATCTAATCACTTCCAAAAATTCCCACCTATGACCAAATGAGGCTTTGGGTAGACATTTAGAAACAAGCCATATATTCATGATACTTAATCTCAAAGTAAATATTATGGTCTTATAATAAGTGTTTTTTAATTGTCCATTATAATCTTTTATTAATATTTCCATCTGGTAAAGAAATTCTTTACTTGAAGTTGATATCAAAAATTATCTGCAGGCCCACACCACACTCCAGTGGAATCCCAGCGCACAGGGGAAACCTGGAACTTTGCTCCTAGGTGGTAAGATCACACGCCATGCACCTGAAACCACCCAAGACACGCGAGAGGGACCAGCGGGCCTAACTGTGCCACACCCAGTGAATTCCAAGCAGCAGGCAGGGCCCAAAATCCAGCCTCAGGCCCTGACCACGCACTCCAGCAGAATCCCAGCACATGGGGAAAACTTGAAACTTCGCTCCCGGGTGAACCTTGGACTACAGTGTATTAACTGTGTTAACTTGAAGGGAGATTCAGTAACTGCACCACCCAAACAGAAGATCTCAGCAGCAACCAGTCAGTGTGGTGAGTGTGCCCCTAAAATAAAGGTGTACAGTGGGTAAGTAGGGCTAGTAGTGAAGTTCCCTCCAACTAACTGTAAGACCATGGTGAGCTTAACAAGAATGTGGGTAACTCCTTGCTACACACAGAAAACATCAGGCAGAGTGAGGAGGGTGCCAAGAAGGACTTCCCAAACTTTAAGAAAATTAAAAGGGCTTAAGAGACACACAGACACACAATAAAGACACAGTATGGCCTCAGCTGACACAAACACAATAGACAGGGAGATTTGATGACCTGAAATAATCTGAATATAAAGTAATAGCAGGAACTAAAAGTTGACCTACATCAATACTACTAGGTGTGTCAGCCAAGGAAGAATATAGGAATCACCCAATAGGCCCTGCAACAGGAAGTCAGGTCACTGGCCCACATATTCATTGTGGGACCCAGCAATTGAATAAACATCAACCTTACATTAGGACCCCAAGACACACATTACAAATGTTTGACACTAGTGGGACCAAAGGACCAAACATTAACTCAAAAGAGGAGAAAGGTCAAATAAAAAAGCAAAATGCAATCTCAAACATCTAGTTCAGCAGGAGCAAGTACAGGAGACACTGAAATAGAGGACTTCAAAAGTAACACACCAGAAATCTCTGAAAAGATAGCAAATGAAATAACAAAAACAACTCCATGAGGCTATAGAGGAAATCAAATTAGAAGTAGTCTGTCATGTAAAGATAGAAATAGTGAAGGAGTTGTTGAACACAGTTAAAGAAGAAATAGAGAAAAAAGTACAGGAGCATGGGCAACTGATTGAAACCTTGAATGAAAACAATATACAAAACAAGTGGAATTCATGAAACAAACTCAAAGAGACATCCAAGAAACAAAATATTCTATTCAAAGCATGCAAAAATGTTTAAATGAAGCTGAGGACAGGATTTTGGAACTGGAGAACAGGATCACAATTAGTGATCATGAAAGGAGAGAACTTTTAAAAATAACAAAACAGCATGAAATGACAATCCAGAAGCTTCAAGGTGATGTCAAGAGCAAAAATATAAGTTTAATAGGCGTTAGTGAAGATGTAGGGGTCAAGGCAAATGACATAACTAAAATATTCACAGAAGTAATAGCAGAAAATTTCCCAAACAAGGGGGAAAAACTGATGTTCAGATAAGTGAGGCATATAAAATGCCAAACAGTCACAACCAACATAAATCGACACCCAGACATATAATAATTAGGATTCCAGACATGCAGCATAAAAAAAGAATATTAAAAGCTGTTAGAGAAAAGACACAACTCTCCTATCAAGGAAAGTAGTTCACAATCACAGCAAACATTTAGCACAAACCCTCAAGCCAAGATGAGCTTGGAGTGAGGTATTTCAAGTCAAGATGAGCTTGGAGTGAGGTAAACAACTTTCAGCCCAGACTGATGTACCCAGCAAAACTTTCATTCAAATTTAATGGAGAAACAAGATACTTCCATGACAAAGAACAACTGAAGAAATTCACATCCACCAAACCACCCCTAGAAAGAGTATTGAAAGACATACTAGACAGAAATAAAAATGACCACAATCCCAAGAACAACAACAGAAAAAAAACACCAGGTAGGACAAGCAATTAAATAAGGGAGAAAAGCAGAAAGCAAATAACTGGAACATAACATGGCAAAGTTGAGCCAGTATATATCAGTGATATACATAAATGTAAATGGCCTCAATTCACTATCAAAAGAAATAGCTTGACAGAATGGATCAAGAAACATAATCCTACAATACAGGATATACAAGAAACAAAACTGACCCAAAAGGAAACTCATAGATTAAAAGTCAAAGGATGGAAAACAGTATCCCATGCAACAGGAACCCAGAAGAAACAGGGGTAACTATTCTATTTGCGGACAACATGAACTTCAAACCTAAAATGATTAAAAGAGATAGAGAAGGTCACTACATACTCATAAGTGGAAAATTCAAGAGGAAGAACTAACAATTATAACAATTATATGCACCAAACACAGGAGCAGCCAACTATATAAGACAGATACTAATGTACATGAAAAACCAAACACACAAGAACACAATTATAACAAGGGACCTTAACAGCCCATTATCACAAAGAGATAGATCAACTAGACAAAAAGTAAGCAAAGAAATAATAGAACTGAATCATACCTGCAAGAAATTGGACTCAATAGATGTTTATAGAGTGTTCCACCCAATCACATGTGGAAACAATATACTGTAATCTGCAGGATGCAATGAAAGCAGTCTTAAGAGGGAAATACATAGCAACAAATTGCCATATCAAGAAAACAGAACAAGTGCAAATAAACAACCTAATGTTTCATCTCAAGCTTGTAGGAAAAAAAGGCCAAGTTAAACCAAAAGCTCATAGAAGAAAGGAAATTATAAAGACTAGAGCAGAAAACAATGCAATTGAAACTAAAAACAATACAAAGAATTAATGAATCAAAAAGCTGTTTTTTTTGAAAGAATAAACAAAATTGACAAACCTTTAGCTAACCTTATCAAGAAAAAGAAAGAAAAAACCCAAATTCATGCAATAAGGACTGAAAAGGGAGAAATTACTACAGATCCCATGAAAATTCAAAAGATCATGAATACCTAATTTGAAAATCTCTACTCACATAGAGTGGAAAACACAGAGGAAATGGACAGATTTATAGAAACATATGAACTACCAAAGCTCAACCAAGAAGATATAGCAATTTTGAACAACCCAATATCAGCTATTGAAATTGAAATTGTAATTAAAAACTTACCAACAAAGAAAAGCCCAGGTCCTAATGAATTCACAGGTGAATTCTATAAGAAATTTAGAGAAGATTTTGTGTCATTACTCCTTACACTCTTTAATGAAATTGAAAAGAAAGCAATCCTCCCTAAATCATTCCTGGAGGCAAGTATTACTCTGATACCAAAACCAGAGAAAGACCCAACCAAAAAGGAGAACTATAGGCCAATCTCACTAATGAACACAGATGCAAATATTCTCAATAAAATAATGGCAAATAGAATGCAGTAAATTATCAAGAAGATTAGATATCATGATCAAGTGGAGTTCATTCCAGGAATGCAGGGATGGTTTAACATATGCAAATCAATAAATATAATACACCACATCAACAGAGCCAAAAACAAAAACCACATGGTCATCTCAATACATGCAGAAAAAGCTTTCAATAAAGTCCAACACATGTTCATGATAAAAACCCTTCAGAAACTCATAATACATGGTGTCTACATCAACCTTATAAAGGCCAGGTATGACAAACCAACAGCCAACATTATACTAAATGGACAAAAACTGAAAGCTTTCACTTTAAAATCAAGAAAAAGACAAAGATATCCACTATCACCACTCCTATTCAATATAGTTCTGGAAACAGACAAGAGAGAGAAATAAAAGGAATAAAGATAGGAAAGGAAGAAGTTAAATTATCACTATTTGCAGATGACATGATACTCTATATAGAAGACTCAAAAAACTCCATTAACAGACTACGCGAGGTAATAAACAAATTCAGCAGCATAGTTGGATACAGAGTCAATGCTCAAAAATCAATGTTATTCCTATACACAGACAAAAAACTCACTGAGAGAAAGTATGGAAATATGGCCCTTCACAATAACATCAAAAAATGAAATACTTAGGAATCCACCTAACTCAAAATGCAAAAGACCTATATGCTGAAAATTATTCTATGCTAAAAATGGAGATTGAAGAGGATATTAGAAAATGGAAGGATATTCCTTGCTTTTGGTTTGGAAGAACCAACATTGTGAAAATGGCTATACTCCCACAACTGTTATACAGTTTTACTTCAATCCCAATCAAAATACCATTGACATGCCTCACAGATCTAGAGAAAACACTCCTAAAATTCATTTGGAAACAGAAGAAACCTAGAATAGCAAAGGCAATTCTGGGCAATAAAGGCAAGGCAGCAGGCATCTCAATTCCTGACCTGAAACTGTACTACAAAGCCACAGTGAGAAAATCAGCATGGTACTGGCAAAGAAATAGACATGAGAGTCAATGGAACAGATTAGAAAATGCAAGCACAACTACAAAGACATTCAGCCACCTGATATTTGACAAAGGCATAAACATATTCACTGGAAGAAAAATAGCCTCTTTAATAAATGGTATTGAAAAAATTGGCTCTCCACATGCCAAAGACTGAAACTAGATCCATGCCTATCACCATGCACAAAAATAAAGTCTAAATGGAACAAAGACCTAAATATTAAAACAGAAACACTAAATCTATTGTAAGACAAGGTAGGCAGAAGTCTTGGATACATAGGGGTACGCAGAGAATTCATGAACAAAACACAAACTGCATGGGAAACACTTTAAAGAATCAACAACTAGGATCTCATATTATTGAAAAGTTTCTGCACTTCAAAATAAATCATCAACAGAATGAAAAGAAAACCCACAGAATGGGAAAGGATCTTAGCCAGCGACCCCTTAGACAAAGGACTTGTATCCAGAACCTATATAGAACTGAAAAACATCAAGCCCCTAAATTCAAAGACCCTCTCCAAAAATGGGCATCTGAGATGAACACACAGTTCTCAGAAGAAGATTTACAAATTGCAAATAAATACATGAAGACATGTTCACCATCACTGTTCATTCGAGAAATGCAAATTAAAATAACATTGAGATCTCACCTCACTCTGGAAAGAATAGCTGCCATCAAGAAATCAACTGATAACAAGTGCTGACTAGGCTGCAGGGGGAAAAGGAACACTGCTCCACTGTTGGTAGGAATGTAGACTGGTGCAACCACTATGGAAATCAGTATGGAGAATTCTCAGAAGACTGGGATTGGAAGCTCAATTCAATCCAGCTATTCCCCTCCTGGGTATTTTCCCAGAAAAACTGAAAAGTTCATATCAGAGTGATATATGTGCACCCATGTTCATAGCAGCACAATTTGTAACAGCTAAATCTTTGAAACAACCAAGATGCCCATCAACTACAGAGTGGGTGAAAAAGATGTGGTATTTTTATACAATGGAATATTACTCAGCTATAAAAAAAGATAATCTTGAGGCCTTCATAGGTAAATAGAGACAACTTGAAATTATCCTCATTAGTGAAATAAATAAGAGCCATATTTTTAAATATCTCATTGTGTCTCTAGTGTAAAAAGTAATAAGAAATGTAGGAGTATTAAAACCCAAAATGTGTAATTGCTATTATAAAAAAGAGAGGAAAAAAAGTACTCTAAAAAATACAACTGCATGTATGTCTAAGTGTGTAAGAGAGATGACCATATTACTAAGTTTTTGTTAGATTGTTGAGCAGAACTGTTTTCAGTCTTTGCTTGCTTTAATTTTGTAACTTACTATTTACATGTCTACTTTGCATGCTTTAATTTTGTAACTTAACTATTTCCAAGAAGACTTATGTACTTTATCAACTAGTGATTTCTTAGTTTTTTTTTCTTTTTTTCCTTTGGAATTCTGGATTGTTGCTACTCTTTTTTCTGTTTTGCTTTCTTTTTCTCTTTAAATAATTTTTTTTAAAAAAATATCTTTACCACTCTTTCTCATTCTACTTAAATGTAATGCTTAGGATCAGGTAGGTCAAATTCCATGAGTTTGTTAGGTATTTATAGATAATTAAGGAAGACTTTCACTTTTGTATTATTAAGGAGCATACATTATACAGGTTTACATGCCCATTTATGCATTGCATAATATATGAAGCAGTTTTGTATCTTCCAAATACAATTCTTACAGGTATTTAAGTATTTACCTTATGTAACTAATGCATCTGTTTGCATTGTTATTAGCACATTTTAAAATTTGCAGTCTCTGATTTTTGGACCTTTTGTGTATTTAGAAAACTTCTTTATTGGTCTGTATAAGTCATATTTGCTGTTATTTAGTTTATGATTTTAAAAACTTTGCTAGTAAATGACAGTATTTGACTCCTCTGCTTTTTGCACATATTTGCATTGAGGATTGGACCTAGGACCCTCACAGTGAGCCTCCTTTTCTTCCTGGCCTCTCATCAGGCTGAGGTTGCAGACGTGAGCCTCCACTCTCTCCATTTACACCTTGGAGCTCTTTGTACAGTTTGTATATGAATCATTATGTAATTCCTGTGCAATAAATCTAGGCTACGTTTCTGTTTTACTTAGCACAAGGGTTCTTTTTTCTTGAAGATTTGGTAGAAGTAACATAAAAGCATCTGGGAATAGAGCCAAGAGTGAGCTTTGCAGAAGATTTTGACTAATGTTTTACTGAATGGTAACACATAGTTTCTGATGGATTCTTTTGTGAATATATATGGCCTCACTTTGCAGTTTAGGCTGGCCCTGAATGCTCTATGTCATCCACGCTGTCCTCAAACTCACTGCAAGCCTCCTACTTCAGCTTCACTGCGAGCCTTCTACCTCAGCCTCCTGAGTGCTGGGATTACAGTCACGTGCCACCATAACTAGCTGGTTTTGCATTTTTTAACATGTTTTACAATTTTTTGAGAAATGGTCACCTTAAATAAAATAGATAATAATACTGTTAAAACGTTCACTTTTTTCCACATTATTATTTTTTTCCTGTTCTAATGAGGCTTATTGAACACAAGACCTTCTGGCTGAACTATGTTCCCAGCCTTTTCCTTTATTTTTAAAGGGCTCTTGAAAGGACCCCTCCACATCGTTAATTTGTCCATATTAGGCCCCAACTTGTGATTCGTCTGCCTCAGCCTTGCAGAGTATTAGGATTTTAGCACAAAACAATTCAGAACATTCTAGATTGTTCTAAACAGATATTGTGAGACAGTGGGATGCAAACATGAGCTCCGTGAAAGAAGACCTGCAGTCCTCACAGCCCACTAGAAGCAAGAAGCAGAGCACACTGAGAAAGACCAAAGGGAGCACTAAGGGGAGGATTGACTGCTGCCTGGGGCCATATTGTGATTCTCAGGGGAAAGGACTGGGAAGACTACTGTGGCGACCAGGCAGGAATGAGTCTGATGGGGTGGTCCCTGCCTGTCCAGTCCCTGGCGCTGGAGTCATTAGGGCAAAGGAGCCCCATGTAGTGGAATGAAGCATCACGGTTAGGGATGGGGTTCTGGATTGGTTGCTGTACACCTACAAATGGACCAGCAGATAAATCTTTTTACATCTCCTAGCACCTGCTAACCCGGTCACTCCTGCCTCAGCAGAGCCCCCAGTGGCAGAGCCTTATGAATACAAAAATAAAAAAACATAATTCACATGAAGTTTAAAAATGTTTTCTCTTATGTTTGAAATTTTGTTACTTTTATTTATATCCCTGTTGCCATCTTTAGCACAACATCCTGACCTCCGTACAGGCGAGGGTCACATCTTCTCTTTTGCTGTATCTAGCACTTTCCATCCTGCTTAATATGCAGTAATGCTAACTGATAATCATTGAATATTTGAGTAAATGAAGAAACGAAGAGCAGAAGTTCGGTTTTATTTTCTATTTTTCTTTCAATATTTGTATTTTAGTCTGTTGTTTAATTTAGTTTCTTTCAAGTAAATATCATACCACAATATTTTTCTGAAATCTGTGAAAAGTCAAATTTAAGAATGTCACTTTTTACCTGATGAAATTTTTATTTTTCCTCTTTTAAAAATGTTAGTGAACATAATTACAGAGCCAAATTTACCTATAAATCAGAGATCTCAGAACAGAGCTGAAAGAAGAAGAAGAAGAAGAAGAAGAAGAAGAAGAAGAAGAAGAAGAAGAAGAAGAAGAAGAAGAAGAAGAAGAAAGAAGAAGAAGAGGAGGAGGAAGAAAGAAGAAGAAGAGGAGGAAGAGGAGGAGGAAGAAAGAAAAATGAGGGAAAAAGAATTATTAAGTTCATCCCTAAAATTCCTCTTTCTTTCAGAAGAGGGAGGAGGGAATCAGCAAGGAGAAAGGGCTGTAGATATTACTTAGGTAATGTCACCCCTGAAGGACAGAGCTCAAGCTATTGGCTCCACTATATAATCTGAGCTCCTACTCACATGGGATCAAGTAATTGATTATGATTTCTATGAAAGTTGGATATTTTTAGGAAAAAAATAGCAATTATAAAAAAATCAACAAAGTTGCATTTTTTAAGGCACAACACAGATCTAGAGACCTTCCTATATAAAGGAAAACAGAATATATAATTGACTTTGCTAACCAGGAATACATATATTATTTTTATGTGGTCCTGGTAAGAAAAGTCCAGATCTTCACAAGGTCAAAATATTTAACACCACATACCATCAGGCATAGTTGATATGCTGTAGAATCTTGATATTAAATGAGTTTAATATTTCCTAATGTATGAAATTATAAAGAATTATCATTTTCTAAGGAGGAAAGCTACAATCACTCCTTTGCATGTGGAAAAGGTAAAACCTAGCATTCCTGAATGATGAGTAGATTTCACATTGGATGAAACTGGCTGCCCATTATATTAATGGTATTCTTTAAATATTACCTAGTGGAATTCTACTTGTGAGAAGAAAAGAGTATTTTTTTCAGCCTTTCAGCACTTGACATAGCACATTCATTCTTTGCTACTGCTGTATTTTTCCAGTTTTGTGAAGCTGTAAGCCCCATGGACAGGTTATGGTAGTTAATGGAACGAGCACATTCTTCTCTAAATGAGGAGAGAGACTGAGGTCCTAGAACTATTGCCTGTATCTCACAGTATCCCCCTATGTGATGCTAGCACAGACTTATCCTGAGTAACTTACAGATGTTAGCAGAAGTATACACTTCATTCTTGTCAGTATCTTAGCAAACATACTAGACTTCAAGATGCTCAGGGTATTTGCAATTTAATAAGGTAATAGTATTTCACTCATGTCCCTTTTTTGAAGCACATTTATTCAGTATATTCTTTTATACTCAAATTTAACTGTGTGGTGTGTGCACTAGATTAATTTTTTTTTTTTTTTGCAAAAATGGAAAGGTAAACTTTTATCCAGATTAAATTGTTACTTGATGCTGAGTCATTCAAGTATTTCTTATATATAATGCCTACAATAAATTTGTCAACATAGAAATTTGGCCTCAAAGGGATAAGGAAGAAAACGCCACAGTTTAGCTCTGAAGAATTACAGGTTTAATGTAAGAATGACGCTGGTTAATAACTCATTTTTCAAGGCAAGCATTGTTGCCAGTGGAGATCAGGAGAAACCGATTCTCTTCCTGAGATCTTTTATTAATTTAGGTTTGAACACCAAGATGAAGTTAAACTGGTGAATTATTTTGGCTATTTCTAAAAAATAAGTCCACACTATGAGTTTCTCAGACTCCATACATCACTTCCCTGACCACTGAATGTCAACTTTGAGATGTCGTGTTTCCATTCGTCCATCACTAACGTCCTAAGGTCTTGCTGGTTCCAGTATAAACCAGGTGTGTGTTGATCACTGGTGCAGCAGTTTATTTCAACTGCTGTCACGTCTTCCACATGGTTTGATGATTTTGTCTCTTTTCATGTGTAGTTACTGGCTGATTTGCCTCCTTTTCAAGATACGTTGCTTCTCCTCTATCAGTATATTTCTCACACTGGGGTTTTATAATCTTTAAAATTGCTAGGAGACACTTAAAAGTAAAAGGCACACATAGTATACAGTGAATTAAAGTGTCAGGGTCTTTTTGTTTCTGTGCTTTTTAAATTTAGTGGAAATGAACCATAATTATATAAAAGAAGTCTTTCTGATATATCAGTATACATAATATATACAAATATATATTATATATCATATATATTTCTCATGTCAGACTATATTTTTGTTGTCATCAGTTCCTTACCCAAAGGTAGAATTCAGGACTGATTCATGGAGACCACTACAAAGCGACTCTGAGCAGGATTTAAAATTAACCAACTGACTTTCTATGTTTATCTGTGAGCCTCTTGTCTGGCGATGGGCTGCAGATTCCCATCTGGTAAGTGAAATCCCGAGTCCCTGGTCCTAGATGAGGCCTATAGAGGCCCGTGATGCCTCTATGGACACTGCAAGTGCAGCTGAGGACCCCTGTATCCAGCCTGTTAGTTAAATGAAGGCTGGCTGCAGGCTCAGTGCCTGCAATGAATGTCAACCTGCAGATAAGACAGTCCTCCTAAATCGACACAATTCACTACTTGGAGAAGTCTTTGAAAGTCCTGCTCAGTTCCCATTTTCCTCAGTATCCTCCCCCTTTGTTTGAAATCTAAATAAATAGGGGTCACCCAGAGAAACTGTTCATCTCAGCTCTCAGAGAATCTCGAATTCTGCTAAAGGGTTTCGATCCTACCTAAAGCCAGAACTCGTACCACTTGTCTTAAGGCTTCGCTGTCCTCTTGTTTGGAAGGTTGCAAGCCTGATCATTGTCATAACTGGTGACTTTTTAAGAAACCTAACCTTTAATTATATGGTCAGTTTAGTTAGTTGTGGTTTATCCTCACTTACTACACTCATTCAAGTAACAGGGCAGCATTTTTCAGCCAGACTCTACCCACAGGTCTTTGCCTGGATCCTCCCTTTCCCTCCTTGATCTTTCTTGTGTTTGAACATGCATATTCCAAGGTTTTGCTCTTCAGAGATCAGTTCACTGAGGTCTACACATAGGCCTTTCTTGTACTTTACCCACACCACATGAGATAGCTTATTATTTCTTGCTTTTTATTTGCATGAGAACTTTGAACCTTGTATTTTTCCCCAGGGTCACCTCTCCTGGGTGTCTTTCTCCTCCCGATGTATTTTATATTTTCTGTCTACTGCTGGTTATTTAAGATGTATCAAAGAGATTTTTCATTGTGATTCTTCTAAGTGAAGTTTCTCAAGCTACTTGGGCCTTTGAACTTATTCACCAAATTCAACACTACTATTTTTTTTTTCTTTTGGATCTGTTTATAACTGCTGAATGTTCTTCCTTTTGTGGCTTATATTTTCCAGATTATCAGCATGTTATATAATTTCGTTGGATACTAGGTACTGTATATTTTACATTTTTGACCACTGACATTTATATATTTTTTTCTTCTCTGAAGATCATTTCATTTATTCTCAGCATGTGGTTAATTGGTCATCTGTTTCCTCCCTGTTCACTTCTTTGAAAGTTTGCTAAGGAAGTGCAGCTCAACTTTGCTTTTCCAGTGCAATCCATGATGGTCCTCTACTTACCATCCCTTGACTTAGTGAAGACTGCATTTTGTCAGAGTACAAAAGGAGTGTCTGCCTGGTCTATTGGATGTACAGAATGGGGCAGGCATGTGATACTTCCTCCTTAGTATTTATCAATGGGAACAAGGAGACATACTACTCTTTATAGTTCTCTTCTCTATAATTTTCTTCACAAATTTATCTCATATCTCTGAATTCTGTATCATCTTCTCATTTCTGAGTATGCTGTGCCCAGGTTGGGCTTCCCTTTCCTGCCCCATAATCTTGGAGATGACACCAGGCAAAGACGAAATGGGGCTGCAGGACTCGGATCATGATTTTTTTTTTTTTTTGCCTGTTCCTGTTAGGGGAATCTGCCTCCGGGTGGTTTATAATTTTAATGTCTAAAAACCAAGTTTTTCCTATAAGTTAATTTTTTGATTCCAATTACTATAATGGTTGAAATTATAACTTTTTCTTTTTTCCTTAAAGCATGACACTTTAAGTGTTCATTGTTTCTGATATATATTTTTCTTAATGGAGGTGATAGTGCAGGTATGTAATCCCATTTGTTCTAGAGGCAAAGGCAGAAAAAGTGACAGTAGAAAGCCAACCTGAGAAAGCTAATGACACTTTGTCAAAAGTAAAAATGAAAAGAGCTGGAGATAAAATTGGGTCGTAGATTGTTCCTGGATTCAATCATCAGTATGACCCACCTCCCCACAAAAAAACTATACTTCTTTCCTTCAGTTCTTTTTTCTATTTATTTTTAAGATTGAGCATTGATACATAAAAAGAAAACTACATATAAAGCCTTCTTGGGCCAGTGATACAGCTCAGGAGCTCAGCACCTCCCTGGCAAGCGTGAGGTTGTGAGTTTGATCCCCAGTACCAAAGTAAATAAATAAATATGAGTTAATAGGATAAAAATAATCACAGGAATCTATGAAATAATGATACTTTTTAATACAATTTAGCTTAAATTGGAACTGTGAAATCTTCTTAAGCAGAAAAAGTCACTGGGAAACAGAAAATGCTAAACAACGCAATCAGTGAGTGTCAGTTTTTTTAACAAAAATATTTCCAAATATAGCCTCTTTGTTTTGGTAGAGCAGGATGGGATAAAGGAAGCTCAATCAATCTTTGTTTTGAGTCAATCTTACAACTTTACACAAACACTAAAGAAAAGATTCAGTCATTGGGCAGAATCAAAAAGAAAATGGAAGTCAGAGTGAAAAGGTGTGGGATGCTGTTTGGATGGAAAAAGTGATCTGGAAAAGAACTCTGATGGCTGAGTACAGCAAAGCAAAAAGCCAAAAAAAATAAAGGGAAGAAGGGAAAACAAAAAGTACCCTATGCCTCCTGAGGCGTGGGTGCACTCTCATCTGTAGTCTTGCCAATGTAATTAAACCTGCGTATGATCAAAGCTGTGATACAGCTGATTATTTACAGATGATAAACAGAACACAAAAGCAAGAGAAGTGTACTAGGAATATAGAATCAGCAAGATTCTATATGTGGAAAAGTCTACAGGTCAAATGGTCCAATTTTACAATGTATAAATTCTAAGATTAAGAAATGAATTATGCTAGAAAATTAAAAATACTTATTGAATTTAGATCAAATAAGACTACTGTCAAAATATACACATTTTGTAATAAATACAAGCAACTCCATTGATTTAATAATTGTTAAAATAGTTAAAATAGTGTGTAATTTGCTAGGGAAGAAAGAGGTTATGATTGAGGAGAAGCATATGAATTATGATCACCATAAAATGATTCAGTGACATAGATTGTTTCTGTCTTTGTGGCTTGAAAGTGGTCAGCATTACTTGATGGGCAGCCAACCAACTTTACACCCAAACCATTTACACTGCGGGGCTCTCAGTCTCTATATTCATACTTCCACTATGAACCCTCATCACCATCACCAAGATCTAAGTGCAAGACCAGTAGAAAGAGGTCTAAAGCCATACAACCTGAGAAATTAGTCCACTTAATCCAGGAAATGTGGCTGGCTTCAAACCCAGCACTCTGCCTCTTAAAGTTCTAGCGTGCTTCTACCCTGTCTCTCCAGAGGTACAGTCTCCTGCCTGTGAACCTGCATGGTGGCTTTCTTTCTTTCAGGGCTGTAAAAGAGACCTTTATTTTTCTTTTAAACACATGTTCTTGCATAGAATCTCATCATCATAATAGTCTTTATTTCTGTTAAAATCATATGTAAAGTCCCCAGCTTACCTATGTGAGCACTTCCTTAGGAAGTAGGAGAGTATGCGTCACACAAAAAGACAAAAGCAAAGCCTGAAATCAGAAGATCCTAGAAATGTGAGGTCTAATCTCTGTATAATTAGCCAATAAATAAAATGGGAAAGAGATCAGGATCCATAGAGAGAAGCGATTAAGATTTGGTGGTAGAGAGACCATGCACCATGGTATTTAAAAAATGTAATAGCTTATTTACAGGTCTGGTGGAGCAGGAAGAATCAGTAAGATGAAAGAAAACAGCAAATAAAAGAAATTAGGAACTTATTAACTGTAAAGGAAAATGAAATTTTATGGCAAAAATGAAAAATCATAGTATGACTGATTCAGTTGCAATAATATTTACATAAAAGAATAATATAAATTAATCAATAGCCAAGAGATACAGGGAACTAAACAAAAAGAATGAAACATATGGGTGCAAGAAGAGATGTCTCAGACAGAGTTTAAAAAATTCAGTACAAAACTTGCTAAAGAGTAATCTAGCATTCTTACGTAGAAAAAGTGAGGCAAATGCTTAAAAACTGCTAAAAGAATCAAGATTATTTGTCTCCAAGTATATGTATACAAATTCAAAACACCAAAGCATTATGTAAAATTACATCTTTAGCAATTAATACAGATAAATCACAATTTAACGCTATGTAGCATGCTAGTATTATGACTCACGATCCTCCTAAGCAATGAGTAGCTTATATTTATCCTATTTTGTATTTAATTTAACTTCACTTTGTTTTTGCTACAGACAATGTTGCAATGTCTGCCCAAACTGAACCCATGATAGAAACTTATACAATGTGTCTAACAAGTATCATAATATGTAATCATGAATTAAGATCAGTATTGAGTATTTCTATCTTCTAAATAAATATATATTTCCTTGATGTAAAGAAATGAACTTAAAAGTCCTAAATACTGCCTTCTTTCAGTAGATTTTACCAATGGTGTAAAATTATATGCATTTAGGCAAAAGAATCACAACACACTATAGTATTGCAAATGAAACTTGTACATTTTAGAAATGGTCCCCTTATGGTCACACCATTCCTAGAGGAGAACTCAAGGCTCTTTTTTCTATTCAAGCACATTAAGTATTAGTGCTTAAATTATTTAATTTGTATTTTGTGCATGGGCTCAGAGATCCAAAGGCAATGAGTATAAAGACATTCAAATAAAATAATATTACTTCATAATTGGAAATAACACACTGCTCTTTAAAATACAGACAAGGAAAAAGGAAACAAAACAAAGATCAAAAACAAGGACTATAACTATTTTTGGTATAATATTCATGTTTTTTAACTCAGCTATGTAGAATAGATCTACAAGGCTGAGATGCCAATTTTCTAATTAGAATACATATGGAATATAGTACATCTATTACTGTATATTTGTTTCTATGGATACATATATTTTTGGATACATGTTATTTCTTTGGATATACATATAAGTTTCTTTGGATAAGCACAAAATATCTAAACAGTTTTCATGAAAAATTAACATAAATTAAATAACAAAATAATAAAAGAATACCATGTTAATACCCTGTGTATTGTTACCTTCAAAGTAGTTATTCAAAGAACAAAACATCAACAACAAAAAAAGATTCTGTCTTACAAAGAAGAAACAAACAGATAGGTCAGTCCCCAACTTATGAAGGAGCTCTGTTCCAAAATTGCTTTTAAGTAATTTGTTTGTAATGCAACAAAGTGAGTCTTATATAGCATACCTGTGAAAGTTCCCAATTTGAGTGTTTCTAAGTGAAGCACTTACTGTGTTAGCACTAAACTTTCTTTGCAGTGAACTAAGAGAAACTAGTAATCCTAATGAAACAAATTAGCACATATATTAAAATATTTTTAAACAAAATAGGTAATTTGGGGAACCATCCTAACCACCCCTACTTCCTATATTTTCTATTT
Organism: Hydrochoerus hydrochaeris; assembly: GCA_004027455.1. NCBI lineage: Eukaryota > Metazoa > Chordata > Mammalia > Rodentia > Hydrochaeridae > Hydrochoerus > Hydrochoerus hydrochaeris. The sequence goes on from PVLA01008646.1 coordinate 64,479, forward strand.
TCTGTTTGCTCCTTATTTGCTAATACTTTGAGTTTCTCATAAAAGAGAAATCTATGAGATAGCTAAGCTTGTGTGTCCAACATATTATACCTAACACTGTGTTCTCAAATTGATTCCATTTAGCTATTAATTTTTTATTTATCTTTCTTACATTGTGTATACCACATTTTCCTTATCCATTTATCTGTTATTTTCAGTGTAATCACTAATTTAATTTTTACAGATAACATCTTTTACACATGTGTATATCTTTCATCTTTTGTGGGATTCTCATAGAATTACATACTAAAGGTACTTTATTTTCCTTCCAGAAAATTAATTCTAAAAAAGATTCCCTGAGAACCCAGATACAAAGATATTGACATATTATTCCTTGGAGTGTGCACTTTAATGCTTGGAGAATGCATCAATACTTCTTTTAACTTTTTAAAAATTTTATGGATGCATGTTTGTAGTACACACATTTAAAATCATCTGGAGGAGTGAAATATACTGTTGCTAAGATCTACCTATGACAAATTGTGCTGCTATAAATACGAATATGTATATATCCCTGTAATGTGATAATATAACTGTTATGTGAACATATCTAGCAGAGGGATAGCTAGATCAAGTAGAAGTTCTAGTTTTGATTTTTTGAGAAATCTTTTTTTTGTATGTGTTTGGTACTAGGGATTAACCCAGGACCTTCACGCTGGGCTGTATCTCTACCCCACTCTCATTTTGAGATTAGTTCTTCCTAAATTCTTCAAATTGAACTCTAATCTATGCTCCTCTTGTGTCAGCCTTCCAGTCTAGGATTACAGATGTGCACTGCACTACTTGGCCCTTAAAATATGTTTGAACCATTCAGTGTCGGCTATTCTATATATCAAAATCTGAAGCCATAGGCAATATTTCACCTAATTTTCTAGGTGAAAAAATGAATTCTTATGAGCATGACTGCTTGTTGTAGTCAGGGGTTTGCAAGAAAAACACAATAATATAGGGCATATAGTTTATAGTAGTATTTATAATGTTCACCCAAGAAGTCAAATACAAAGAAAGTGCAAGAATCTGTACACACACTAAAGACCTAAAGAATACAGCTGAGGCCTGGATTCCACAGCAGCACACTGTATGAGTCCAGCTAAAGCCCTGGAGCCCATGACAATGCCCGCTATGAGTCCAACTGGAGGCCTAGAGCCCACAACAATGACTCATGGAAGCCTGTTCCATGGATCTGCACTGGGAGGGCCCAGAGGTCTTCAGAGCAAGCTAGAAAGTCCTTGCCAGCAGGTTGAGGGTTTTGCACTAGAGCCAAGAAGCGACACTCAAGGACCAGGGCTCCCCAGAAAAGTACCACAGCCACCAGCAGTGACAAAGAGGTCCTAAGTTCCCCCAATGATGAGAATAACCAAGTTCGTATCAGGAAGCCAGCATGACTAGCTCGTCCTGGAGACTGAGCAGCATACCATCTTTCCCTCTGGAGCTAGGAAGCAATGCTCAAAGTAAGGAACAGAGCTCCCCCATGTTGACCACAGCCAGTCTTAGCAACAAGGTCCCAGACTCTTACAATAATAACAGCTAAGTTCAGATCAGGGGAGTAAGCATGACAAGCTCCTCCAGGAAAATCATCAGCTCCAAAAGAACCAAGAGCTCCAGACAACAATAGCATTATTCTTCCTCTTTAGGTCTCCTTTTGATGCTGGCCACAATCCTCAGCTGGGTCATCTACACTCAGCACCACACTGATTCAGTTCAGCTGGAGTTTAAATTGACCATAATCCAGCCTTGGTCAACTTGATAACCTTAAACCTATCCTTAAACCACAGCATCTAGTAGTAGATTTGTGAAAAAGTTTATGTGTCTTCACCTATTCAGAGTTACATTAGTACAACAGTTACATACATACAATTCTTATTGCACTCATTCCCAAGGCAAAAGCAAAATATTCAAAGGTTGGCCAAAATCCAAGATAAAACCACAACACTTTAACTGATTAACGTGGTTGCAAGCATATATCTAAAATCAACATTAAAATCAAATTAAAAGAACTGTTACAATCATAGTACTTGCTTCCCAATAACTTTTAAACATGGCATAGAAAGACTAAAAACAAGGATCTCCTGCAATTCAAATAGTTCCTGGATCAGGTAAAAGACTTCGGTTCATTTTTCCATTGTCCAGTTCTTAACAACCACATTCTTCTCTGTCTCATCCTTGCAAGGCAAAGTCCCACTGGAGGTTTCCATCTTGCCAAGTGCTTCAAAGTACTCTACTGGCTCTTTGCTCTAAATTTCCAATATAGATTTGGCCAAGAGCTCTCAACAGTAACCACGCTACCTTCCCAACAACAGACTGCTAAAATTCTTCTGCCATGCAGGTAATATCTCTAAATCCAAGCAAAATGCAGAGCAACTTCCTACCAAAGCATAACATACTACCTGGAATCCAATAGCCATTGTAATCCTTCTTAGTAGAAGTCTCCTGAGTTTTAGCTTAACGGGAAGGATTTCCATCAGTACTCTGATTTTCCAGGTTCCAAACCAGAGTCTCCAATATAGTTTACAACATATAGGAGCTCTCTTTAGCCAATCTCTCAAAATCTTTCCAAATTAATTTCCAAGGCTGTTAAGCCAAATGGCCAGGCAGCATCACAGCAATGACTCCACTCTCTCAGTAACAATTTTGTTGTAGTCATGTGTTGCAAGGAAAATGATTACATACAGGCCACATGATGTATAGTATTATGTTATAGTCACTCAAGAGTCAAATGAAGACAAACAGGAAATCTGTCCACATACTAAGATCCAAGGAATCCAGCTGAGGCCCTGGATTCCAAAGCAATGTCCTACATGAGTCCAGTTGAAAACCTACAGCCCATGACAGTGCCTCCCACGCATTCAACTGAGGCCTAAAGTCCAAGACAATGACTCATGTAAGTCTGTTTCATGGATCTGCACTGGGAAGGTCCATAGGTCAGCAGTGGAAGCTAGAAAGTCTGTGCCAGTATGGTGCCAGCAGCCTGAGGATTCTGTGCTGGAGCCAGGAAGTGATGCTCAAAGTAAGGACCAGAGGTCCCCTGAAAAGTACCACAGTATCCTCCGTGACAATGAGGTCCCGAGATCCCCTAATAATAAGTTCCTAATATTAGCCAAGTTCACATCAGGCAGCCAGTGTGACAAGCTCCTCCTGGAGACTGAACAGCGTACATCTTCCCTTCCAGAGCCAGGAATCAATGCTCCCCCTATGTTGACCATAACTAGTCTGAGCAACAAGGTCCCAAACTCTTCTAATGATGATAGCCGAGTTCATATCAGGGGAGCCAGCATGACAAGCTCCTCCAGGAGAACCAACAGCTTCAAAAAACCAACAGCTCCAAACAACAGCAATGCTACCCTTCCTCTCTAGGTCTCCATTTTTTGCTGGCAACAGTCCTCAGATAAGTGGCATCTACACTCAGCACCCACTGATTCAGTTCAACTGGTGTTTAAATTGACCATCAGTCTTCAGTCCACCACACTACTGCGTACAGACATTGGGAATATCATTACCTAATGAATATCTAATGGTAGCTCAGACCGAGGAAGAACTTAGCGAGAACACAGGAGTATTAAAGGTGTCAGTAAAAAAGCTTCTCAACCAATTACAACGAAGTCTTACAGTCTGTACAATGAGTGAATAATTAGGACCCATTTATATTTCAGGGAGGACTACAAGTATGTGATTTAAAAATATGAGTAGATAAGACCATCTGAGTGATACTGAGATAGGCCAGATATTTAGTTGAGCTTGTGGAGTATGAGGAAGTAGTAATGGCTAAGAAATGGTTTTCCAAATAGCCCTCACCTTCTTGTGTTTCAAGGAATGACTTCTTGCATTCCTAACAAGTAGCAAGGTGATGCTCACAGTAGTGCTCTGGCAACCACATATGCAGAACTGTGTTCTGGTGCAACATTAGCCAACCAGAATAAAATCTGATACAGGTTAATAGACAAGAAGGAAGTTGTTAAGTTGTTACTCTGTAAGTAAGTAGGCTAAGTGACAATCCTCTCATGTGAAAACTAGGTATTAAATTCACAATAGAGAAAAACCATGTCCTTGGTATTTGTGGGATAGGTGGTCTCCTTTTGCAGAATATGAATTTATACTCAGTCTATCACATAGTAAGGAGTCATCCCAAAAATCAGTCTACCACCCATGAAGGATAGAGACCTGTAAACCTGAAGAAAGTAAAAGTAAAAAAGAATGCTTCAACTTGAGGTGAGTAACCCTAGCCCAGCAGAATTCCATTTTAGGACTCTTGAAATATGATAACCAGAGTGAGAAACAGAGATGATTTCCTCATTCCCTGAGACTTTATTACACAGTAGTACCATCGTCCACCAGTTTAATCCATCCCATGATTCTGGGGAGATGGCTGAGTTCGTATTCATCACCCTATGTTTAATTCTCAAAATGAAGTAAAATTTTGCTAAACGCTTCTGTTCATTACCCAAATTGTTTGCAAATAGAAGCATCCCTGAACCGAAGTATTACTGTATAGTGCTTAGGTTTGGGAACTCATCTCAGATAAACAAAACAAAACAAAGCAAACAAGAAAGCCTCAAACTCTATTTTAACTTAGAAAAAAATGGCTAGCAGAATTCATGCTTACATAAACACTCAGCAGTGTTTTAAACATCGCCTCTGTATCCCTCTTTCACGTCAGAACAGTTAACAGTTTGGATGCTGTATCTCAGAATGGCAGCGTAGGTGTTCACTTGAGTGAAAAACCTTGTGGCATGACATTTCTATCTTTGGCCCAGTGCTAATGATGTTCCATGCTGACCCTCTTGTGTGACGGCAGAGCTGGAGAGCAGAGCTTTGATAGCAGCTTTTGCATGAATGTTTGATAAGCATCTGTCAGCTCTCCCTCTCTACAAGCCTGGGAACACAAAAGAAGCCAGGGAACCCTGGAGATTTGCCACCTGAAAGCATAATCTGTTGTGTTTGCTGAATTTCAAATCAGTATTGAAATTGTTCTCTAGGTAGCTCAGATTGTAATTTATGTATTATTTACTCAGAAAATAAAGCAAATGATAAAAGACAATTACTTTTCATAAATTTTTTTGAATGGCAGAACTATTTTAACACGTCCTTAATCTCGCTACATTTTGTTTTATCCCACCGGACACAAAACATCATGCAGATTGAAATAGATTAGACAGGTTAAACCCAGTTTTAAGAATAGTAACTGGTCCCCCCATCATTATGCATTTATCCTTTGAAAGAAAAGACGGTTCATGAAAGGCTTTGTGTGTATACCATTAGAACAGTCTATATTTAGTGTGTTATATGTGGACAAAAATCCCCCACAATTTGCACGTATTAACTGGCCTTGAAGTTTTCCGAGAACCTCACACCTTTATATTGGCAATGCTTCTTACACGCTTTGTTCAATAATTCATGACCCCTGGACTAGGATTGGAGACAACATTTTACTTATGACAGTTCAAAGTTAAAATTTTCATAGTACCAGGAAATAGCAACTTCATAATCTGAAAACAATGTCTCTGCAAATGTAGTGATATTTCTGACACAGAGAAAATGGGTAAAACAGCTTCCTAGTGTCTACTATCCTATAAATATCAGGTTTGTATTTTTTTAATGCTACAATTAGTATTGCAGGGTTCTTCCTATTATATTTTCCTAGAAAAATTGTATATCTAATTATGCTTTCATTAATGTGAAGTCCTTCAAAGCATAAATAAAGGAAATATTGAAAATAGAGGACAAAGCAGGAAATCTAATGACCTGGAGATGTCTTTCATCTTTCATGCTGACTGGTTGTGTTAAATTGACTGAGTTGTGTGATCTTTCTCAGCATGATAAAAGTTTTTGAATTTCCGGATCAAGCTATTCTTGAAGCTAGTTCCACTCCTTAGATTTCTAATTTACATGAGTCAATAGATTCTTTTAAAACTACAACAAAAACAACTAGGTTGGTTTGAGACTTTTAATTCGTACCTGAAAGGTTTTGAATGATAAGTTATTTCCATTTTAGGTTGGATTCACTAAGCTAATATGTATTGGATGTCTACTTTAATTCATCTTGTTCTTTGTGAGAACATCTGCAGATGCCTTTTAAAATTAGTTATTTATTATTTTAATAAATATTTTCAGTGTTGCATTATCTTTGTAAATCATAAAATGAATGTTCTACAACTGTGCTGATTTTCTGAATAGGTTCATCTAAAGAAGGGGATATATTTATTAAAATATCACCCTCTAATCCCAAACAAATATATTTTCTGGAACATGGAAATGCTATCATGGAAAATTGATTCCAATTAATAAATTGGAATTTCCTTTTTAAATAGCTCCTATTATCAAGAGTCATGGATACATATGCCTGAAAAATATCTTCCTATTGATCTATTGACAACTTCTGTTTTCTGATCAATTTTTAAGGACCAACACTGGGAAATAGAAGATTCACCATATAATGGTTTTCTAGCTATCTACCATCCTATGAGTCTAATTTGGACATAATTTTACAAATCCTAATTTACAAGGGTGTCATGACTGATATTCAATTATAATTTTACACAGGTATTTCTATCTTACATTTTTAAAACAGAGATATGAAAAGAAAGCACAATATATACAGTTCTGCAAAATTTGCTTCTTAGTTGTAACATGAGAAAAGGTCAAATAAAAATAAGTTGAGAAATTTGAAGTTCTAATCTCCTCTAGTACAGTTTTATTAAATTATATTTCATGATGATTAAAATTTTTTGAATATCCAAGACTAATTTCCCTACAGCATTGTATTTTTCAGGGAGTATCTCAAGGGTTATACTTTGGAAAACATTCAGTTGTGAGTATTGCAAGAAAAAATACTATAAGCATATGCACAAAAAGGATAGTTATCAGCCAAAAATGTAAGCCACAGAGTTTATATTTTATTCTTTACATAATATAGGAAGTTAGAAAAGATTTTAAAAATAGATATGATATTTGAGATTGGTTCATAGGATGAGATTTTTAAGAAGTTTTATATAATTAAATACACATAGTATTAAACATACATGATTTTGTTTTCTTCCTTTTCCATTTTTTAAAATTACATAACAAGCAAATTTACAATCATATAAATTTTAAAAGCATTATCTCTCTGTATACATGCAAGATCAAAATTTAGCCTTATAATAGCATATTAATGATTGAGAAAAACAGAAGAATTGAAGCAAAAATAACAGGAAATATAACAGTATGATTGATGTTATTAGAGAAATGAAAGAAGATAAAATATTCGTTAAGCAGCCTCAAAATGTCTATATATGCTAAAGATAATGAATATTTTGATTTGGAAAATGATGAGATATGTAGGTTTGCTGAATTGTGTAGACATGAAAAATAAATCCTTGCCATCAGAGCACTTATTTGGGAAAAGAAAATTAATGTGTATGAATCCACTTAAAACAATTGGTGCTACATTATATAGAATTGACTAGAAGAGGAAATGAAACTTACAGAAGGGGAGAATAATGGGATGTAGAAAAATCCAGAAAGAAGGGAATAGGAGATAACCAGGTTTAAGAGAAATATTTAGACAAACAAAGGCAAGGTGCAAAGGTAATTGAAAACAGGAGATGAAAACATCCTGTGAGTCTGATGAAAGCGGCTGGAAGAAGTGTGGCGTGTGAAGAACAGACTTAACCAGATCTCTGAGGTTGACTCTGTATGAGCTTCTATGGGGCTCCAGGAAATAGACAATAGCCACTTTTTGCTTTGATTGGAATAAAATGTCTCAGTTCATGTATTCACCTTGAAAATGTAACTTACTTAATGGTCTACAAGATATCACTTCCCTAAATACCACAGAAAAATCTTAAGTAGATGACTGTGAAAAATGAATTGGAGCTGATCTCAAGCTGAGAGAAAGGATTTGAAAGGATTTATAAGTAGAGAAGAAATCAGAAACATAAAAAGCATTTGGATAGAAGGTAAGGGATACAATCGATCAATGTGACAGGTGTGGTAAGACTTGGGGTCCTATTTTAAATGCACACAAAGGTTTTGAAGAATATTAAGCAACAGATCAGCATGTTATTATTTGCATCCTAGAGAGTTACTCTAGACTAGAAGCTTAATAAGAATCCATCAAAGGACAGACTATAAATATTATCTAATAGAAGACCAATACTACAGTCCTGGAAGGAAGATTCAAGAGAGAAGCTCTGACAAAAAAATTAAGAAAAAATAAGATAGGTTAGGCAGATTTTATGAATAATATGCAGGGTTCGCAGCTTAGTGGTAACATTTTTGGCACAGGAGAAATATTTTGAACAATCTTTAAACTTGTAAAAGAAATTAAAAGTAAGAAAATGCAGAAAAATATGTCACTGGGTTATTGGAGTAACTAAATACTGAAAGAGAGGAGTACGTATCCAGAAAAACATAAAAATGGTAGCAGCAAAAATAACATTTACAACTGTAAGGCCTGGATCAATGACCAGGGTGAGAGGGTGTGGAAACAACTACAGAAAAACAGGCTGACTGAGGTCTTCCTCAGTCAAGTTCCAGAAATAACAAGCAAGTCTTTCTTCTCCATCATTTACCCAGAGGATTCACGATTTACCTAGTCTTTCTGAAAATTTAACCTTTAGAAAGTCATTCGCCTCCCGTTAACTGTCTGCTTCCTTAATCTTAAAAGAGGATAAATAAGGAGATACACCTCATCAAGCACTAGACAGATTTAGTTTCTGAACCAAATGATAAATTTAGTCTTGCCTGGTTGTGTTAGTGGAAGGAAATCACATAACTTCAGCAAGTCTGTGAAAGATTCAAGATTAACAGCTGAGATTTACTCTCTGATAGTAAGTTGCGGATTTGTAGAGATGAATTCTGAAAGCAATTAACACTTGGCAAATAACGCTTCAGTGAGCTTCAGTGGGAACTTTTTTCCAAAATACTAAAATTGTTACTAGAAAATAAATGAATGATTTTGCAACATGGTAGTGTATGTGATTAAAATTTTAATTATTATAGATTATATCTAATTTGATTTAAGAGAAGCTTTATCTGACATAATAAATGTCTGCAGATAATAATCCTTCTTGAGGTGAAGTTATCTATTTTAGTGTTCAGATAATTACTCAAACTAATAATAAAATTATTGCTGTGCACTGTATCCCTAAAATACATTCAATAAATTGGGTGAAATAATTTTAATTAAATAGCATTATGAGCAAACACTTATTAATGCATTTAAATGATTTCTAAAAGTCTGATAAAACAGATTTCTTGTAAGAGATATTTATTCCCAAATAAAAATACAAGTGAATACAAGTTAACAATCTTGTTTATTATAAGGAATATATAAGTATTATTTTCCTATCTTTCTGTGAATTAAAACCAGTTTCACATTGCCACAATTTATATTTACTAAATATAATGGAAAAGATCATTTAATAATATTTTACTAATTATATGTAACTTTAAAAGGTAAAATATATTTTTTCATAATAAAAACTTTTCTATTCAGATATAGTAAAACAAAATGTCTTTTAAAATTGGTATTAAATATCATAGTATTAAAATTAGAATCTCTGTAGCCCTTTTATTTGACATATTTCTTTAATACTTTTTAATAAGCTAAAATATCTTTATTTTCACACCCAAGGGTAATAATTTATTTATCAAGTGTATATTTTTCTAATATAAATGTTATGTGTGTCTGTTGCTCAGAATGCACACAGACAAACCCAGGAGTGAATTTTAAATGGTCTATATTATTTTCCCTGGGAGAGTAAAGAGTAAAATGCTAATTGATATTTGTTCTGTTGTTCTACAAGCTGTGAAATAAATTGTGCATTATATACTACTCAACTAACTTACAGTAACAAATTACAGGAGGGCAAACTTTAATAGTTTTATTCAGATATATTTTTTTCCTATGTAGAGAAAAAACACAGTATTTATAGCTTTGTGTTTGTTAGTGTATCTTGATATTCATGGTATAAGTCAAAAAATACTTTTAAAGAGTCTTTCTCTGAATCTATTGTTTCTATTAGAATCTTATGAAAAATTAGGTCTTTACAGGGTGTTATTTTCACTACTTTATGGTGCTAAAAAGAAATGCAATGGAGAAGTCCATTAAACAATATCCAATATGATGGCTTGCAAACCTCCTTCCCTTTGTATGCCATAAGGCTAATCTCTAGAAAGTCATTACCTCATCCATCTCCTCTTTATACCTACACTTGCATCCGACAAATATTATCCCATAAAATCCTGGGAATACTGGTAGAGAATCTCATGCACTTGACCGCCTTCAGTATACCGTGTCACTCCCTTGAACAAACTTGGTTATCACATCCTTACTTGCAGGAAATCCAGGCTTCTTCCCAAGGTTTGGAAGGCTCTGCAAAAAATGATCCACACCAACTCAGCACAGTTCTCTCCACTCTGCTTCACACCACACTGCAAACAATGGTCACCAGGACAATCTCATGGCTCAGGTCTGACTCACCATGTTCCTCAGTCTGTGTGGTTCTCTACATGTGAAGCTGATTTCATCTCTCTAAATAAATTCAGGTACTGTATATTCTGGATATATTAACTAATGTCCTTGTCTCAACACTTACCTCAGTTTTATCTCCTGTGCTCTCCTAACACCCTTAATGTTACTGGTGCTCTACCACAGAATGCAATGTGCATGTCTTTTATACATTTGAACAGTTACTGGTTTACAAAAACATTGAGTGGAAGAAATTGTTCTCATTTATACCTTATATCCCTTCAGATTCCTCTTTATTAATGTCTTCCATCAGCACGGTACTTTTTATAACTGAGTGATTATCGATATATTATTTGAGACCATTTACAGCAGAATTTTCTCTTCGTGTTGTGTATTCTATGAAGTTGCCAAATATAAAAATTTAATGCCATGCATAATAATTCCACTGCTCTGAACATCTTTTCTGCTGTGTTCATTCTTTCCTGCTCCTCCATGATCTCGTCAATCAATATTTTTTCTTTGTGACAATAGTTTCATCTTTTCCCTAATATGTACTTCAAATGGTAAAGTAAGTAAGACTTTTCAGATCAGTTTCTTTCATTAGAAATATGTATGTAAGCTACCATTATTTATTTATTTACTTGTTTGCACTGGGAATTGAACTCACAACCTCGTGCTTGCCAGGTAATCCATACCACTGACCTATATGTCTGACAACTATTTATTTTCACTTCTAGATGACTCATTTCTTTTTAGTGCTGAATGATACTCTATTGTATAAGTGTAATACAGTTTGTTTATCTATTTGTCCTTTGGAGGACATCTTAATAGCTTTCAAATTTTAGTAATTATAAATAGTGCTACATTAGATATCTGTATGCAAATTTTTGTGCTTTGATAGAATTTTCAACACTTTTGGACAAATACCAAACATCATGATTACTATGTCATATGGATAATGTGTTTGATTTTGTAAGCAATAGTATGATTTTGCATTCTACCAGTAATGAATCAGAGCTGCTGTTGGTCCCCATCCCCCCTGGCATTTGGTCTGGTCAGTGTTTTTAATTTTAACCATTCTAATGTATGTGCATTTGGTATCTCACTGTTGCTTCAATTTACAGTTTCCTAATTACATATATGATGAATGTATTTTCACATGCTTATTTGCCATCTTTATAAATTCTTCGGAGAAATGTATGCTCAGATATTTTGTCCATACTATATTGGTTTGTTTGTTTCCTTATTGTTGAACTTTAAGTATTATTTGTATATATGCAATATCAATTCTTTTTCAGATTTATTCTTTTCAAAGATTTTCCCTCACTTTATGGTTGATCTTTCATTTCCTTAGCAGAGTCTTCCTTAATAATATTTTAAAGTAATCTTTCTAGAAAGATTATTTTTTGTTACTAGCTTGCTTTAGGCTTATTCGTATTGTTCTATTTTTTCCTTCTATATGTTTAGTAAATTGTTTTTTACAAGAACTTGATACATTTATGTAGACTGTCAAAACTGTGAGCATTAGAATTGTTTTTTATATTCTTTTATTATCATTTTGGTGCTCACTGTATCACATGTAGTGGATCCGCATTTATTTCTAATGTTAGTAATTTGAGTCTTCCTTTTTTGTCTTTTTTTAAAATCTAACTGTCAATTTTATTGGCATTTTCCAAGTACTTGCTTTTGGTTTCATTGATGTATTTTCCTGTTTTCCCTGGCATTTATTTTATTCTAATTTTTATTGTTTGTGTTATATTTACCTGTATTTACTTGTTTTATCTAGTTTCCCAAGGTGGAAGTTTAAATGATTGTTTTTAGATTTTTTTTAATCTTTCCAAACACATGCATTGTGGATATGACTTATTCTGTAAGCATTGCCTTTGCTACAGTCTATAAGTTTTGGTCAACTATGTTTTTATTTTCATTTACCTTGAAATATTTTTAAATTTCTCTTCAGAACATGTATTATTACAAGTGCATTGATTAGTCTCATAATATTTTGGAGTCTATTTTCTATCTTACTACTATTAATTTCTAACTCACTCCACTGTAGTATGTGAGCACACTTTGTATGGATTCAACTTTTTTTTAATTTGCTCAGCTCTGTTTCATGGTCCAGATTATAGTCATATTGGTAAGTGTTCAGCATGAGCCTGAGGAGAACGTATGCTCTGCCGTGGTCAAAGGAATCACTCTATTGACCTCAGATTCTGTCATTTGATGTATTGTTCAGTTGCATTATGGCCTTGGTGATTTTCTGCTGTGAGATCTTACGGTGACAGAGGGTTAATGAAATCTCTGTTACATGAGTATACAAACCTATTTCTTCTTGCAGTTCTATTAGTTTTTTTTTTCTTTATGTATGTTGATGCTCTGTTATTAGATGTACAGGGATTGATGATTATTCTACCTCCTTGAAGAACTGCTCACTTTATGATTACACAGTGGCCCCTCTACTCCGGATAGTTTTTTTTCACTTTGCATTCTGCTTTGGTGGAAATTAACATAACTAATCCAGATTTGTTTTGATTAGAGTTAGAATGATATACCTTTTTCTGACCTGTCACATTTAATTCATTTATGTCTTTATGTTTTAGGTAAGTTTCTCATGGACAATGTACAGTTCAGTCTTACGTTTTTTATCCGTTCTTATCTATGTCCTTACATTTAAAGTAAGTTTCTTATATACAACGTATAATTGGGTTTTATGTTTTTGTCCATTGTGTTTCTGGATTTAATTTAGTGTATTTAGAATATCGATATTTATGATTAATAATTTAATTGGATTGATACCTGCCATACTGTCACTGTTTTAATTTCCTTTTTTCTTTCTTTCTGCCACTTTTTCTGCCTTACTTGGTTTTAATTTAGCAATTTAATAATTTTAATAGTTTTCCCCTTCTTAGCATATATTATATGTATTTCACACTGGTAAGTAGGTGCTGTTGAGTTTGCAACATGAAAATGAATTAAATTATACTGTCAGTATTACACACGTAGTCAAAGCACCTTCCAAAAAAACACTCCCAATGTCTCCCTCTCCTCATTTACACCATTAGTGATGTTCTTTTCACATATTCATAATAATCACCCCAAATTTTGTTTTTATTATTCCAAACAAATGGATATATGTTAGACTGAGATTAAGAAAAATAAAATATTAACTTTATTCTTTCCTTCATGGTCTACATTCCTTTAAGTAGACCTAAGTATCTGAACTATATCATTTTCTATCTTTCTGAAGAATGCTTTTAAAAATTTCATGCTAGACAATCCATTGATGACAGATCAGCTAATGTTTTTGCTTTTCCAAGAAAACATTTATTTCTCTTTTACTTTGAAAATATAATTTGGTCAGACGCATAATTTTAGTTTGACTTTTTAAAATTCAGTGCTTTGCATAATTCATCGCACAATTCTTATTTATATAGTCTGGAAAAATGTAATTGTAATTCTTACACTTAGTCCTATCTCGGCAAAGATTCTCCCATCCTATTTCAGTTTCTCAAGACTTTCTTTTGGTCTTTAATAATCTCCAATTTGATAAAATATAATTTGGTTAAAATAATTTGGTGTTTATGCTGGTATTCTCTAATATGTCTAGATTTGTGGTTTGATATCACTAATTGGAAAAAAATCCTAGTGATTAATTCAAATGTTTATTTTTTCTTTCTATTCTTATATTTCTATTTTTCTGTATATATTATACTTCTATTAATTATCAGTTTTTAAATATTGTTTCTTCTTTACCATTTTCATTTTATTTTCTCTTTGAATTTATATTGTGGGACTTTCTTTTGATATTTTTTCAGGTGCATGGATTTTTTTTCTTGACTATGTCCAGGATATTTGATAGCCTTCCTTGGCAATATTAGAATTTTATACTCTCAAACTTGTGTAGATGGAGCCTTCACCCATCAGATTTTTCTACTTTACTGCTGGTTCTTGAGAATATTTCTGTTCCGGAATTTTTGTTTCTATCAGTTGTGAGTCTCTGTGTTAAATGTTTCTCCTCAATTTGGGGGACAGGAGTTTTCCCTGTGTCCTTAATTTTCTGGTTGACCTAAAACAAATAGTTAATTTTCAGTTAGATATTTGTTGTCTATAAAGATAGGAATGATTACTCTAAATTCCCTATAAACAAGAGCAGTCTTTTTGTGCGTTTCTCCTGCAGATATGCTTGTAATGTTTAATGCTGGTACCTTTGAAAAACTGTGAAGTCATATATATGTATAATAAAATGATAATTTCTTTTTGGCTGATAATCACTAACGTCAAAATAAATTCCTTGAAATGTAGAAAATATATTTTGTAGCCTCGGTAAGATATTTTTTAGAATATAAGACATTTTCAGTGAATAAGCAATTTGACTTTCTTTAAAAGTATGTCCTTGTAGTATTGATGAATGTCCATAGATATGTCAGATTTCCAAGGCAAGGATACAACGCACTGAAATAAACCACTTCATTTCAATTTACTTCGCTTCACACCTAGCAATAAAATAGGCACTAAAGAATAATATTCTGATAAGCTGACAACTTTTCCGTTTTGAAATATCTCCACTCATCGTTTTTTCAGATTGGCAAGGAATAATTAAAATTAAACTCATAAATGCAAATTAAAATTGCCATAGATAAAGCATTACATTTTTGTCAAAAGGCAGTTAGATGGTTCTAGTTATTTTGCAATCTTTCTTTTGCTGCCTAGTCTCCATCTATAAAGACTAGATTCCTGGGGTACAAAATGTTTCTCTTTAGACTTCCTCACCATTTAGCGTCCTTATGAGGAGATTCACCACAGAGTTCTTCAAAGGGGACCAATTCAGCACCCCAGGGCCGGTCCAGCAGCAACGCCTCCCAAACCATCATCAGGCACTTTTAAGGATGAACAACAGCTCCCCAGGAGGTGCAGTGCAAATTCAGCCCTTTAAACTCATTTACTTTAATTGCATAACATTTTAAATACTGCGTGCCAGTGAGAGGCAGGTGGATCAGCAGGTGCGGTGTGGCGATCTGCCAATAATGGCATCAGAAAAACAGTCCCTCACAGAGTCAAGAAGCGAAAGAAACGGAGGGAAGAACTCCTCTGAGCTTAATGTCTATTTCATCCGATAATTGCAGCAGAGGGGAGGATTTCTAAGCAATCTAAACCGAAGCTGTTTTATTCATTTTTAGACAGGCATTTCACCCCATTTTTAACAGAGGGAACTTGTCAGAAATAGAATTTTAGTCCAAATTTGTCCAAATCCTGCCTGTATTCATCCTCCTGAAACTCATTTATGAGTAAGCAAGTAAAAGAAGAGAAATTGTGAAGCAAATGTTTTCTTTCTAAACCTTTCACCATGAAAAATGGGAAGCAAATTGTGCCATGTGTTTGTATGTGATTAATTGATAAATTCAAGTAAAACAGAATGGCAACTTATTAAAGAAATCCATGAGATTAATTTAAATCTAATAATGAACTATGTGCTACACTAAACTTTTTTTTCTTTTCGTTGGCATTCTTCATGTATTAGGAAAAAATAGTATAGAAAAATGATAAAAAGAAAAGATATCCAACACACAAATAAAAATATTGAAAGTTAGTTGTAGAAAAAATATTAAAAACTGGAGGTAAATAAATGAATGTAGTTTTTTTTAATGATTTCTCTTTTTATGGAAAATGATAAATCATGGTAAATACTGTTTGTTGCTTTGTTTGTAATCAAGACATTGCTTAATTATACTTTCCTCAAACGGAGTTAGGAAAATAAAGTAGTGACAGAAAGTGAATTTTTATTTATTGAACACCATCTCATTTTCAGGCTTTTTGCTCTGAACAAAGTTCACTCTTCTGAAGTTTATGGTGAGCTGGCGGTTAGCAAATATTCTCATGGAGCTACAATACTTTCAATCAGCTGCTCAGAGCAAAGTAGAGTAGTAGAAAAGGGAAAATAGAATAGAATGGTTGCTAAACTTTAGGTTTTATTATTTTTGGACTCTGTGATGTGTAACATATCTATTTTATCCACATATATTAGAGAAAGTTTTAATTCTTTCTACTTTTCATGTGTGGTAACTAAGGCTCAGAGGTGTTGGTCCCAACAACACACCCATTGGAACAGCAGAATAGTTTCGAAAAATTTTATCTTTCTGCCACAGAAAGTTATTTGATTGAAACTTACGCATTGCAAGATATATAAATAATTGAATTTAAGGATTATATAACACAAAATGAGGCTTTCCCTTTGTATATATTTTACTATCAAGATCAGAGCAGAAGTGAAAGCCCTGGAAATAGATCTGTAGAAAACGAGATAGATCTGTAAAAATGCTACTCACATGTAACATATAAACACAAAGTAATTGGCTAAACCTGCTTAATGTAGGTCTTTGATTTCCATCATTTTTATTAATCAAAGTAATTACTACCTGGTAAGTCAGGAAACATCTCTCATTTAAACATACCTAGTCCCTAATATTATGAAAAGGCTTTTTTTTTTTTTTTTACAATTTTGCTGGTAATCATTCTATGCAATATTTTCTATTCATGAATAGTCACCTTATTCACAATTCATTATTCATACAACCTGGCTGGGCTATCCATCCAGTCATGTCAGTATACTAGAAGGAAGGCAGGCAGAGAACACATATAAAAATACCCGACATGGACACCAACATAAAGCTAATGCTAAAAGTAGGTCAAAAGGAAACCTTCAATAATGAAAAATTATACACAGCATAGTTTTGCTCCCATTCAGCAGTTGTAATAATCAGTAATTCGCACTGTAGCTTGTATCACACTTTTAAATATTTCTGGGGTAATTTGTTCCTATGTTTTTGTTGTTGAAATATTCCTGTGGTAATGTCAAAGTATTTTTGCTTTTCATGCTTGATATTCAGGCTCATTGACTAAGCTCTCCAGGCAGCCCCTGGAATGCTAAGGCTAAGTCTAATGGATACAAGAAGGAATATTCCAGATTGCTGAAGAGGCCTCTGAGAGGCCACCAATCTGTTATGCAAAATTTGATTATTTTTGTCTGATATCTGGGAAGAATAAATGACTAGTTTAAAGGTAACAATGTTCTGTCATTGTAGAAGTAATAAATTGATAAAAGATTTTCTAATATTTGGATTAACCATTTTCTTTTATCCCATTTTGGAGCTATTAAAAGTCATTTAATTCCATTATAATAAAAAAGAAGAATCAATATACATTTTATTTGCACAAGTACTGAGATTAAAAAATCAAACCAAAGCACAACCCATACAGATGAGAAACATGTATTTGATTAACCCAATTCTTAATTACATAAAGTGACAGTTTGATTAAATTTTTGCATAGTGAAAGTTACTAGACACACTGTCGGCTATGTAAAGAGAGAAAGTGGTACAGCATAACCTCTGTTTCTATTCTCATTTACAACTCAAGGATCTGCTTTATTGCAAGAAATATAAAAGACAACCCAAAAGATAGGGTAATTTCTGTTACAAGACACCAAAAACTGACCAGAAGTAGAAGATAGATAAATTTAGGAATAATGAGTTTTAAGACATTTGGGAGAATTTAAAGGCCTATTAGTTGAGTCAAAGAGCAAATAAATAAAATGAGTTTATCATTTATAGAGGATGACTAAAAGAATTACCTAACATATACTTTTCTGCAAAGGATGTTAAGTCCAGAGAGAAGCATTAGGATAAAAAAAAAAAAACTAAATAAGTAATACTTGCATGAGGTAAATGAAAACAAGTACCAAATATAAAATATATAAAAATAAAAGTTGAATGTAAAAAAAAAGGCAGAATTAAAATGATTTTAAAACATCATTGAAATTGGGAGTGATGAATTTTGAAGTAATTTAGAGAAATAAGTACATATAGATACTTTATTTTCTTTTGATATATGCTTACAAATTAAAAGTTCACGTTTATATGATACAAGCCAAAAATCTAGTAATGAACAATTTTCAGAGCAGTAGTTAAAAGAATGAAATAGGGTTGAAGAAATATAATATATTTAAATTTAAGTAAAGATGGAATGCAGAAAAAGCAAAGAAATATTAAAGTAAGAGGTAAATGGAAAAAGAAAATAAAGCAATTAATTGCATAATCTCATTATGAATACATTAATATCTTTTAAAATATAAAGGTGCACTGACAAAAGAAGATTTATTCAGTGGAAGAAAAAATCCATTTCTATTATGTTTACAGTTGATGCACTGAAGTATAACACAGAAGAGCCAAAATATACTAGAAAGTAAAATATGGAAATGTAATAGAAAATATAATGAGAAAAAAATCAGAGCATTGAAGATCTAGATTTTACTGCATGTGGTCATTTAGCGCTGAAGAGAGTCATTAAATCTCAATTTTAAAAAATGACAGCTCAGTGGAAATCAGTGAGCAGATTCCTCAAAAAGCTATGACTACAAGTCCCATTTCATCCAGCTATTCCCCTGGGTATCTTCTCAAAAGAATTAAAAACATCATACCGCAGTGATAAATGCACAAACATGTTTATAGAACCACATTGTAATAGCTAAATTTTGAAAACAACCCAGATATCCATCCACTGAGGAATGGATAAAAAATGTGATACACACACACACACACACACACACACACACACACACATATATATATATATATATATATATATATATATATATATATACACACACACACAGATATGCATCTTTTATAAAGAAAGATAAACTTCAGACATCTCTAGCTAAATGGGTGCACCATCAGACCATACTCTCAGGTGTAATATAATGGACCCACACATGTAAACATTGCATTGTTTCTCTGGTGTGAGAAACTGAGTTTAAATAAAGACCAAAGTGTATAATAAGTATTGTAAATTAGGAAGAAATTGTCCAAAAGAAAGGGGAATAAAGGAGCCAAGAGAAGGAAAATAAAGAAGGGAAAAGAAAAAAAAAGATAAGATAAAGTGGAAACAAAGCTTTGTAAATAAGGAAGAAAAGAGGGGTTGAAAAGAGAGGAGGGAATTAGGGAAAAAAAGAGGTATGAATTCCCTATGATGAATAGGGTCATTATACTTAACTTGTACCAATAAATTTAATAAATATAAATCAAATGAAAATTTAAAACATTTTATATTAGTACCATGCCCTAACTGATTGCACCACTGGAGCTCTTAAAACATTTTAAAATGACAGAAAAATATGACACAAGTAACACATTCATGGTTAGTGTATGACTTTTTACATCTCTCTCTGTAACTGCTTATTATGGCAACAAAATAAAAAAAAACATTTATAGATGATATTATTAATATAATTGACAAGCTCATGTCAAATATATGTTATAATGTACCATAAAGAATTAGATGATACTTTTTGTTCAAGCACACATTGAACAATAAAGAATTTCCATTACAGAGTAGACAAGATGAATTATATTGTATGTTTTTAAAAATAGAAGTGTAGCAACTGAATGGCATATATATCCAACTTTTGAAGTTCAACTTAAGTGTGTCAGTTATTGCTAGATTAAATGATTGAGCAATTCCTACATTTCAGACAAAGAATTTTCTACTTCAATACACTGGAAAAATTTCAATGGAATAAACTGAAGAATAAACAAGAAAATAAACAAGAAATAGAAATTCTGAAAAAATGAGAGTAAGCAACTACAACTAGTTCTAAACAGATAAACCTTTGACAATATTTATACTGAAAAACAATGAATAACGTTATAGTATTACAAGAAAATGGGCCACACATACAGTTGCAGTATAATTTTAAAACATAATCATGCTGTTCTGATGCAAATGATATAGACAAATATAAATTATGGAAAGTGCTCATAATCAAACATATGCTACTTTCCTTTCAAAAACATATGCTACTTTCCTTTCAAAAATACTATTTATCATTAAAAATCATTACCATTGAAATAGTCAGTATTCTAAAAGTTTTATATCAAACAATCCCAGTATTTCAGTAAGCAAATATCTATCATATCCTTCTGGATAAAATGTTTAAAGAAATAAAAAAGGAAGAAAAGTTACTTATACATTACAAAATATCATTAATCCTGATACTAAAACTAGGAAATGACAGTAAGAAGATAATATAAGATGACTAAATTTAAAGATGAATCATAGAATTTAAACAGTGTGAATCAACAATCCCTTTAAAAATTAGTTTTCTAAGATGTTAAGTTAAATTTTCATTTTAATTGTTAGTTTTTGAATTTACATGCATTCCACAATAAATTCTAAAAAGCAAATATCATTAGCTCTAAGAATTCATTAAGTGCACACAGTACTATCATTTAATGATCAATTATCCACTTCTAAATATAACAATAGGGTGCATGTACATGATGCCATTGTTTCTATTTATCATGTTCTTGTTGCACTGTGATAAGCAAAAAATAAAGCACGTTAAAATATATGTGAAAACTGGAAGTTTAAAATTATTTGCAAAGAATATGATGCAAACTTAACTAATTTAAGATGATCCAAAATAAGAAAGCTAAGCACATTTCTGTTCATAGTATCAATACTAACAAAACAAAATAAAAAATTTGAATTGTAAATTAGAAATTATAATTTAGGAAAATTAAATTTATAAAACACATGTGGTCATATGGCTTGAAATGAAAAATGCCAATTAAAAATATTAAAGAAATTTTGCTATCTATAGATTACTTATAATTTGATGATCTTATACTATCATGATATGAATTATTTGGATATTTTACATATTAAGGTTCATTCCAAAATTCATAGGAAATACTTAGCATTTCATTTCCTTTGGGGAAATGAAAGATTATTGGAAAAAGTCTGCCAATGAATTATGTTTACAGGAAAACAAACTGATGTATCATACAATAGACAAAAATATATTACAGATAAAAATACTTGATAAGAAAACTTTTTAAGATTTAAATGAAATTTGGAGATTGCA